>JBAMBJ010001001.1:0-53395 GCA_037043495.1 Drosophila recens | reverse complement strand
ATTAACTTGAAAAACGACTGATGCTCAAAATTGTTAGATCATTCTCAACCACATTCGGACCCAGTCAGACTGCTTATATTATGTGTTTTAATTGTGTAAATGAATTAGCGCACGAATTTCCATTTAATTTGTTATTCGAAGTTACTTAAGTAAACATAATATAAGCTGTTGATACCTCTTGAGTACTAAAATTCCGAGGATACTAGTATAATATAGTAGCCCGATTCGCCCTCAATATCATGATGGATTTGCAATTTCAATTGTGTGGATATATTTAATAATAAAATCTTATAATTTTGGTATCATATGTCTATTTGCAGAAATGCGGCCGCCCTCTAAGAAGGGCTCCCCAGTGATAGTAGACTTTAGCATATTTGTTGTTGATATTAACTCAATTAATGTAGAGGATATGGACTTTAGGTAAGTGTCATTCAGCAATGCCTGAACTTTATTTATTTATTTATTCAGTCATTGTATATTCATTTACAGAGTTGACATGTTTATACATCAACGTTGGATGGAATCCCGACTGGAAATATCCGATGACATATTCGAAGAGGGGGACGACTATGTCACATTACTTCCTGAGTTTTTTGACAACCTCTGGCAACCGGATCCCTATTTTCTAAATTCAAAAATTGCCGGTAAGTTTAGGTATTCAAAATGAATATGAACTTACTTAGCGGTGTGCTGTCCCTATTATTACTTTTATACATAATTAGTGAAGTGAGTGCATATGGGCTACGATAGGGGGTATGATAGGTGCATAGCTAAAACTTTTTAATAGATAGATATCACTAATTAGTAATGTCTGTATTGCACCCTTCACTTATCTATGCATTTAATTTGTGTATAATAATATGGTGTTTTTTTACTTTTGATTTTCATTGTTTTAAATATTTCCAAATACAATAAAAAATCAAAAAACAATGCAAACTTCTACTAGGATTTGGAAGTCCATATATTGCCTCAACTTCTCTGCTACGCTATAAGGATGAAAGAGAATCTAAAAATTTTCATCTAAACAAAACTTTAAGTATACTTACAAACAAACCTAGATTGTGTTTATTTGTGTTCAAAAATCAAAACACACCCAAAAGAGATCACAAATTATCTCATTTGCAATCAGATTGATAAGACACATACCCGAAGATACTTACTTCGGCAAGCCGAACATTAAATACCCTTGCAGACCAAAATGGTCTAGTGGCATAAATTTCAATATATGTTAAATAGATAAAGTTGTTCGACTTCAGTATTTTCGTAAAATAAAATCGTTTTAAAATCCAATTTAAATTAAAAGTATCTGCAAGGTTATGTTAATATTCCCACATGCTTCTGTATATCCAAGTGGTTAAATGTAATCGTTCTAATCTAATTCGAATAAAAACTTTTTTTTAGCAAATACTCGTACCCATTGCTATAAAATCGTCCATTGTAAGATCACTTATACCACTTTAATATGTCTGGCATTGCAATTTCATTTAGGACCCATGCTTTCTAGTTACCTTCACACGATTGGCTTTAATTATTTTTGCAATTCACATCAATGTTCACACAGTCAAGATTGGTTTTCACAGTTGAAAATTGCATTTTCTTTTTTCTCTATAATTTTACATTTGTTTCGCAACTCAAACACATCCGAGGTCTCCGTTTATCATCTGAAGATGTGTAAGTGCGAATATTTACTGTTGTTTCCAATTGTAATTTAACAAGCTGCTTGTCTTTGAACTGAGGTCTTATTATCATTTTGTTCAAATTAATTCCGTCCATATAACTGGTAGATTTCTTGGAACTTTTTCTAGGGAACTGAACTTTATCAAACATCAATCATCTTCTCTAAAAATTACCCGATAGATATAAAATTTAAATCAAACAATCACAAATTCGTGGGCCAAAACAACAGGTGTGGCACTGAAAATACGTATAGGCTGATTCAGCGTTGTGGACGTTACATTTGCACGCATATTTTCATGATAAAACTTATAAAGCTCGAGATCAGATTAGATTTTAATAAAATTTTTCGGAAAATGAAGTATTTTGGGAGTACTTTTAGACCTATTTTAAAATAAAACCCTAATTTTTTTTTTAAAAAAGTTGGGCTTGCTTAATGGAAGCATAATTTCTGGTCAATGTGCATTTGCAGATTTATAAGCGAATTTTTCATATCAAACAAAATAAATTCAAATACAAAATATTCAGTAGAATATGTGACCAAATAAATCAAAACTTAGTTTTTTGTCTCTTGCGTTGCGTGTCCATTTTTACTTAAAATTATTAATATCTATTATGTTTCCAATATGGCTTTTATCTTAAATGATGTCACTCTTAGAATTGTTTGAAGAATTTTTCTGCAACAAAATTTTTTTTTTTTAAAGTCGAGAAAAAAAAGTTAAAAAATATACTTTTTTTGAAGCTCAAAATTTTCTATGGGTACTACTGGGTTACAGAAATTTTTGTATCATTCGAACGGAATTTAAGTGAATTAAAGATTTATGTAAGAAACCCGCATCAAAACATATCACTGCGGACGGCAGTCCGCGCTAGTGGCGAAAGCAGCGAGAAGTGTGCGAAAGCGACTAGCATATATACACAGGAAGAATGGAAAATTTGCTATGACTGTCCGATCAGGTCGAGCTATATACCGATCGAAAGGTATCAATTAAACTTACAAATGTGCATACTAAGACTGAAAACTCACCTGGTTCGTGAGATAAACAGGTGTAAGTGGGAGGGGAAAAATTTAAATTATTGGAGCTAATGGGGCCGTTGGAGCCTTAAGGATTTTTTATTTTTTACTATTCTTATCAAAAATACGCGTCGAATGACACCTTGATCATCAAAATCCGATCCCTGGTTCAGAAGATAATTAATTTTGAAATTTTTGGTGCCATTCTCAAAACGAGATGAAAAGTCAGTCTGTGTGTTTGTCTGTTTGTTAGGATCAAATCGTTGATTTAGCTTAAAAGTTTGAATGAGGACTTGTTCCCGCTCAAAAATCTAGAAACGTTTGTTTTACGACTTTTTCGAAAAATCGCTAGTTTAGCGGGAAATCGCAAAAACCATAGCATCCAAACGATAAAAGCTACAGATGCGATCTATATATCGAAAAGGTATTTCGAAGGGCTCTTAGGCATACCTTCAACGTTTTTTTTTAAGTAAAAAGGTAAACAGCTACAGGTGAAATAAGGTATTTATTTTCACATTTTGGCGATTTAAGAAAAATATACACATCAAATTACTTTTAAATATGTAGTATGTTGTAGACAATTTAATTCCGCGTCTTTTGACGTATAACAACTATCTGTCAAAATTCGTTTGGGCAAGATATTATAAATTATTTTAAACAAAATTTTTGCATTCGGCACTGCGCAAAACAGTGAGTTTTATTTGGTCTGAAGAATTGAGACATTTTAGCGCAATGTGCCGAGTGCAAAAATTTTGTTTAAAATAATTTATATGTAAAACTTTATTTGGGGCATGAAAGTGTTTTCGGCACTAGGATTTTACCTCATAAAGAGGTTTTTTTATGGGATTTATTATACGAAAATTGCACAAATTTATGGTGTATGAAGACATAAGTGGTTCACTGTATGTATTCTATTATTCCAAAAAAAAAAACAACTATGTATTATTGAATATCGGCAGAGCGACGCGGCGAAAATAATGTGTACAGCTCGGGTGTTGGATTTGGACTAATGGCCGAGGAGTTCGGCAGATTTATTGAAAACTCTAAAACTATCTTAAACTACTTATATCTATTAGAATAGTAGCCTAAACAATCAATACTTATCGTCTGCATACGGCTGCAGTTGACGTCGTCTTCTAATCATACGCAGATGGTGTGAAGACTCCGTATCTGTTCGCAGACTTTATTTACTTAGGTCTACGGCCTATCAGCATATCGAAGTATGTGACAATAGTGAAACTATTCTAAGACAGGGCTTATCTGAGGCTCTAGTGGAAAATTTATGTTTTAGAATTATAAGATTAAACAATTATTAAAAAAACATTAAGATTTTATAAAATTTTGAATTTTCGGACTTGGTTTAAAAATGTTCGGATTAGCAAATATGTTGGTGAACATTTCTTGTACTGACGCCCTCAGTTTGCAAACCATACATATCATATCGTACGAAGATATCCTTGTTTCAGCAAGGCAAATTTATATTCACAGAATTGAAAGGCTGGTCTTTAGTGGTCCGGCTTATCAAGAAAAAATTACGAAAAATTTAACTTCCGCTGTCCGCTGTTTTCATGTCTTTTTTGTGATTTGACGGGAAATAAAGTCAGACTTGGCGGGGAAAGCCATATTTGACAATAAGAGCTAATCTTTGAGTTTTGTTAGGATACTGCAACAAAGTTATTCATACTAAAGGTAAATTTGATCCGATTGTTCCTATAGCAGCTATGTATATGATATAGTAATCCGATTTTGACCAAATACAAAAAGGCAATTCAAAATATACAATCTGTGAGTTTGGTAAACAAAAATTATTTTTATTATTGAAATTAGTATGACAAAGGTTAATTTGCATAGACAATCTGCGAGTTTGGTTGAAATATCTTTAGAAATAAAAGGTTTCTCATACTTAAGATTAATTTGCATCTGATTGTTCTTGACTTTGGCTACAACCAAAGTTCACCCACAAGTTCTTTAGCCAATTTTAGATCTGAAATGTCGGCTGATTCGCCCTTCACATCACAATATGTTTAATGTTATGAATTAAAAAGTGTATACTATTTTTAGCTTAATTTGTAAGTGTATTGTATATAATTATGTATTTGTATAAGTATAACATTTTTTTTATATTCAAATTCTTTCGTATATTCAAATTGTCTCTTATTTTTTGTTTTTATACATTTGCCGTGTTTTTTGTATCATATTTTCAACCTGTCATTACATATATTTTATTTTGGATTTTAAATATACTTTTATAAATTCTCTTACTTGGTCGCCGTACCTTCCCTTAAAGTACGGCGTATGATTTGACTCCGCCTTGGCTTCAAACAACCTTTTTTTATTGGTATCAAGGACGTTGACTACGGCGTGGAAATTTTCCTTCAAATATGCAGCTGATTTATCTTTGAATTCAGCATATTTCGTTTTGCTTATTGTATTCTTTTCCTGATTCTGTTGCTTTGGAATCGCATTTTTTCGCTCCTCAGTCAACATCCACATGGAACTACCCAACAGACTGTCAGATTTCTTAAAATCTGTGAGCTTTTGGAGAGCTTTCTCAGGACTCACCTCCTTTTTGGGTACCTGTTGCTCCCCTTCCTTTTTTCGCTGCTTCTGCGCTGGCGGAATACTGTCAAATTTCTGTTTCTTCTCCAGCTCCTGCTTCATCTTCAGCTTCTGATGTTTCTCCAGCTTCAGCTTCTTCTCAAGTTTCTGCTGATTTTCAAGTTTCAGATGCTTCTCCAGATCCTGCAGCTTCTCCAGTTTTAGCTGCTTCTCCAGATTCTGCTGCTTCTCCAATTTCAGCTGCATTTCCAGCTTCTGCTGCTTTTCCTCCAGTTTCAGCTGCTTTTCCTCCAGTTTCAGCTGCTTCTCCAGATTCTGCAGCCTCTCCAGTTTCAGATCTTTCTCCAAATTGTGCTGCTTTTTCTCTAGTTTCAGCTGCTTTTCTAGATTCTGCTGCTTCTCCAGATTCAGCTGCCTCTCCAGATTCTGCAGCTTCTCCAGTTTCAGCAGCATTTCCAGATTCTGCTGCTTCTCCAGTTCCAGCTGCTTCTCCAGATTCTGCAGCTTCTTCTCCATCTCCTGCTGCATCCTTTCCAGCTCCTGCTGTTTCTTCTCCAGATCCTGTTCCCGTTGCTTTGGTAGCGCATTTTTTCGCTCCTTAGTCATCATAATGTGGGAACTGCCCAACAGACCTTCAAACTTCTTCGGATCTGTGAGCTTCAGGGGAGCTTTTTCAGGACTAACCTCATTTTGGGTTACCTGTTGCTCCCCTACCGCTTCCCAATGCTTCTTAGCTGGCGGGAAGCTGTAATTAACTCCAAATATATCCTTTTCCAGGCAATATTTGGATTTCAAATGGTTTTCTGCCTTTGACTTTGGCTTGTTTTCCTGATCCCGATTGTCACCAAAAGTGAAATCGTACCAAGGCTTATTTGTCGTAACTTTTTGAGTCACTGACTTCGACTGAGTTTTGGAAGCAAAGAGACTGAGGGAATCATCTCGAACGTTACCAAATCTGAAATCGTGCCACCAAGGTTTTTGGTGCTTGATTTCATTTGCAGCTCTCTCTTTAAGAGATATTCTTCTGAGTATCATGGACGTTTTAGATATCAGACCTATAAATTTATCTTCGTATTCTTCCTCAAAGTACGGGAAATTTTCTGCCATCACCTTGTTTATCTCCATACTCATTTGCAATCCTTTTCTTTGTTGAATGAATAGGTTTTTGTGATGAGTAAAATCGTCCTTCAAGCGACTAAGCTGAAGGGAGTCCATCGAGCTGGCTTCCGCCGCAGCCACAAGATATAGCTGCTCCAATTCATTACCCAAGATCATTTGGGCTTCAATTAATTCGTTAATTTTGTCCATGTTATATTTTTTGTATTTTACGACACGAACCGAAAAAATAGATTTATTTTAATATATATTTATATATATTTTTTTTTTTTAAACACTCGCGTTTTGTTTATGTTTTTAAACAAAACTACTTGCGTGTTTGGATCACGTCGGGGTCACCAAAATGAATATCGGCAGAGCGACGCGGCGAAAATAATGTGTACAGCTCGGGTGTTGGATTTGGACTAATGGCCGAGGAGTTCGGCAGATTTATTGAAAACTCTAAAACTATCTTAAACTACTTATATCTATTAGAATAGTAGCCTAAACAATCAATACTTATCGTCTGCATACGGCTGCAGTTGACGTCGTCTTCTAATCATACGCAGATGGTGTGAAGACTCCGTATCTGTTCGCAGACTTTATTTACTTAGGTCTACGGCCTATCAGCATATCGAAGTATGTGACAATAGTGAAACTATTCTAAGACAGGGCTTATCTGAGGCTCTAGTGGAAAATTTATGTTTTAGAATTATAAGATTAAACAATTATTAAAAAAACATTAAGATTTTATAAAATTTTGAATTTTCGGACTTGGTTTAAAAATGTTCGGATTAGCAAATATGTTGGTGAACATTTCTTGTACTGACGCCCTCAGTTTGCAAACCATACATATCATATCGTACGAAGATATCCTTGTTTCAGCAAGGCAAATTTATATTAATTTATATTTTACTAGGGGGCTTCGCTCACAGAATTGAAAGGCTGGTCTTTAGTGGTCCGGCTTATCAAGAAAAAATTACGAAAAATGTAACTTCCGCTGTCCGCTGTTTTCATGTCTTTTTTGTGATTTGACGGGAAATAAAGTCAGACTTGGCGGGGGAGCCATATTTGACAATAAGAGCTAATCTTTGAGTTTTGTTAGGATACTGCAACAAAGTTATTCATACTTAAGGTAAATTTGATCCGATTTTCCCTATGGCAGCTATATGATATAGTAATCCGATTTTGACCAAATACAAAAAGGCAATACAAAATATACAATCTGCGAGTTTGGTAAACAAAAATTATTTTTACTATTAAAATTAGTATGACAAAGGTTAATTTGCATAGACAATCTGCGAGTTTGGTTGAAATATCTTTAGAAATATAAAGGTTTCTCATACTTAAGATTAATTTACATCTGATTGTTCTTGGCTTTGGCTACAACCAAAGTTCACCCACAAAGCTCTTTAGCCAATTTTAGATCTGAAATGTCGGCTGATTCGCCCTTCACATCGTCCATAAAACAGAATGATTGCCGGTACGAGTAAGCCATTAATAACACGCTGACCAAATTGTTTTGGTCGATTTCAAAGTCACGGCCAACTAGAGTTGTTTTCGTCCTGCATTATTCCAATTGTTGTTATTTTACCACCCATTTGCTAAACCGTGGTCCACAGTCCATAGAGTCCACAGTATTGTTGAAAATTTTCAGTTGCATGTAGTTGCGATAAGATCTTGACTCGTTTTCATGGTTTATAATATGGCTGAGTGTTTGTTCCACCAATGTCAACACCCACGTAAATCGATTTTTAAGTCTACACAAAAATGAATTTAACATTTAATTGACTTTGTTTGGGAAATCTTAACACACAGAATTTAAACGATCGATTTAACTTTAAAATTTTTGAGTTTTGCAAGCTTGATAATAAAACTGTTATCAATAGATTCGTAAGGTAAGAGGCATTACTATTCGTAGAGAGGGGAATGTGTTTATATTCGCAGACATTGATGATTGCTGCTCATTTATACTCGTAGCACATTCAAACCACGCAACACCCGATCCGAGTCATCGCTTATATAGTACTACAAACATACATACATAGAAAACATACATGCATATATACTACATACTTACTTCAGGAAGAAGAAGGCACTTTCAAACACTGAAGGCACAACGCATACTCGTAAATTCCAGTAGACACTAGCAAATATCGGATAAGTTCAGAAAAAGTCAGGTCAGGTCGGATCAGATCTGATCAGATCAGACCAGACAATAAGTGCCTACCAATGCCATAGTTCTAATCGAAACCACTTTGTTCCGCATCTCTGCAACGTCTTTTCGATGTCTTCTCGTTGTAGAAATAGCTACCCTGACGCACAAATTCACATCGGTAACGCTCTATAAAAATAAGACCGTGCGATATGCGGCTCGGATGCATGCGATAATTGCCTGCCAGATGGAGTTCCAGCTCTATCCCATGGATATCCAAGTGTGTCCTATATATATTGAGAGTTGTAAGTAGCATTCACTCATATTATTTATTCGTACATACTTATCTTAATCCCATCTCCATTAAAAACGTTTATGATTGAAGTTTCATCCAATAACCAGAAGGTGAAGCTGCGCTGGTCCGATTCGGGAGTAACGCTCAATCCAGAACTAAAACTGCTGCAGTACAATCTTGGCCAGCCATTGGAGCTGGAGGAGAGCGACGGTTATATGCCCGAGAAGGTGGGAAACTTCTCTCGTCTCACCGTCTATTTTCGCTTCGAGCGCCAAATTGGTCATCATCTGATACAGACATTTGCCCCATCATCGCTGGTGGTCATGCTGTCCTGGTTCAGCTTTTGGCTCGGCCTGGATGCCATCCCAGGACGAGTAACTCTCCTGGTCACCTGCATGCTAACGCTGGTGACAATGTTCACGGGTCTACGGGCGGACATACCACCCGTTGCTTATGTTAAGGCAAATACCTCGATCCCACACTGCAAATTGTGGAGCAATAAGTCCAACTAATCGTTTTCCATCTGTCCATTTCACTCTTGCATGCGATAGGCGCTCGACCTATGGATGGCCGGATGTATGGTGTCCGTGTTCGCTGCCTTGGCCGAATTTGTCGTCGTCAAAGTGTTGGACGTGCAGTACCAGTACCAGGTAAACCGAATACCAAAGGTACTGCCCATGGTAAGCGCAAGCCTTTGTTCCGCTTTAATAAATAAAGACATTTCTTTATCATTTCAAACCCCAACTCCAAACCAACCCCACCCCCGACTACGACCCCAAAACAACCCTAAACCCCATCCATCCATGTCGGTGCCCTGCAGCGCATAAGCAATATGGAGAAAGGTCAATGTGCAACTGTGGCGAGCTGGGAGGGCGGAGCCGTTCGGTCACGAAAGGCCACACAAACTCCAACAACGCCGGGCCAGGTGAGTTGCCTTGGCACACATCGCAACCACAACTATCGATGTGTTCCGTGTGGCCAAATCGATGCCTATTAGCGGATTGGCCAAAGTTTGACTTATTTCGCATTCCATATTCATCATCCATTTCAGACATCACTGCAGGGCAATGGAGGACCGCCAAAGCCTGCCCGTCGTCAGAGTCTTCTGTCCGTAGCTTGGACGGACACCGATACGGGCGTTGAGAAGATCATGTGGCGCGAAATTGACAAAGTATCGCGAGCCGTATTTCCCATACTGTTCTTTGTCTTTGTGCTCCTCTATTGGCCCATATTGCTTATGAAGTCATCCTAGGACTTGGGGAGTTCCAGAAATCACAATTCTGGACTCCGTTAAAAATTGAATGCAACGGAACTCAATTGCAATGACTCAATGGCTCATTGACACATGGACACACATTGCAATATATTTAATTCTTTACACACTATCCAACTAATCTATTGCTATGAGTATACTTCATATATCTAAGTATTTTGAGGTGGTAACTATAGTTTCCTGAGCTAAAGCTTCTTCATGCTAATCTTAGGAATTTAATGCGAAATGGACCCACAACTAGGCCTTTAAAATTTGCCATTGCTCAGTGATAGAGTATTTAATTGGAGTCGTTCTTTAATTGGCATACTCATAGCTTCTTCATATATTAGCCATGATCGGCATGAATGAGTACTGCACACGTGTCAGATATCTGGCTATCTACTTACTATATTTTTTGACAAATGGGAATTCCCTGTACACACAAAAGTTTTGCGAAAATTTATCAATATGACAAATTCTGTATAGTCAACCCATTATGCTTTATAGCTTACGAGTATTCCAAGCCTCTGAGCTGCTAAAAATTAAAAAAAAATTAAAAAAAAATTAAATTATAATTAAATCATATGAAAATCTAAAAAAAGCCCTTTTTTGTTTAACTGTTTAAATGGTATTTTAAAATCAAAAAGAATTATAAACTGTTAAGCTAAAAATCTATTTTTGTATTCAAAAAACATAACTATTTCAACATTTTTTAGGGCTTACAGCCTTAAGATATTTTGTATTACCCTTGACTATATTTAAATATTGTGCTCGAATATTTCAAAGCCGTGTACAGGAATACGTTAAGGTACAAGCTCAGCATTAGTTCTTACATTCATGAAATTAACTACCAGGAAAGTTCAAGTTATTTGCGAAATATGCAAATTAACAAAGTTATTTTCTCAGAAAACCTCAATAATTAAGTTCATTACAAATTTTGCAAAAACAACCTAAAAAAAGGATTGATATAAGATATTTATTTAATTGATATATAAATATTCCACAGCGGATTCAGTGGGATTATTTTGCTACAGCATTCTTAAAGATCTTGATTTTTTTTATCATATACTTAAGCTTAAGCAAATCAGCCAGATAACTAATTGGTGCTTTAAAGAGATAATAAAAAGTTTACAACCCTCTAAGGATCAATGCATATTGTAATATGTAATTTTGATTGAATGTAAATAAGTAGTGAAGATGTTATTTAGGAACTTTTTACACACAAATAAGACAAATAACACTTTAGAGCTGTGGCTTTATACTATATTTGAAATATTTACCTGTAGTTCAAATGGCACACAGAAGAGAAGCTAAAAATACGAACGTATATTAAATATACTTAATAAGTAAAGCGAATATTATATTTTGTACAACAAGAAATTGTGTAAATATAAAACCAAAACCATTCAGATTTAAGATTATTATACATATACCTAGAGATTTATTTACTTTACAAGTAGCTGCGATACGTATGTACATAAATTTCCATCGGTTAAGTTCTTTTTTTTTATTTCACAAGGCTTTCAAAACTATCAAATATTGTGCTATAATAACGTGATTTCGAAAGCTAAGCTAAATAAAAATTTTCACATTTATGCATGTAAAGTAAATATAAATAAAATAGTTTGATTCCAAACAGAACCATTAAGAGAGTTTCCAGCAAACGGTTGAACACCCCTTGTGAGAAACAAATTTTGTTTTCATGGGAAACACAAATAAAACCAATAACTCATAAGTATGAATTACATTTAATTACAAATAAGTGGGAAGTCAACAACAATATCTACTTAATTTACACTATGATGAGTCGCTTTCCTCGGCAATATCGTCCGTGTCCTCTTCATTTTCATCATTGAACTCACGTTTCAAGAGCTCATCATCCCGACTCCTGATCAAAAGCATATCATCATCGCTGTCCTCATTTTCCGCATCGGCATTGACGCCGCTAAGTTCTTGCAATTCTTTCTGTTTCTCTGATTTGTCCAGCAGCACGCGGATTGTGTACTTGTTGTAGTCGCAACTGCGGAAACGGAACAAGGATCGAGGAACTAAGTACTCGGTGTATGTAAACATGGTTAAGAGATTGGACTTACATTTTGTTGAGCATCTCATATTTGCGTGATATACTTTCGTGTAAGCCAAGCAGAGCCGTTTGCTGGAAGACGCCGTCATGGTAGCCATGAGTGGTTAACAGGCAACAGCACCACTGCAGGTAAAACTCAATGTGAGGAGAGGACTGCAGCAGGCGGGAGAGGTGTTGCAGCAATCGCTGGGCAAAATCGGGCGACAGATCCCCACATAGTAGCTCGACTGTTGAGTAAATTATAAGCACTGTTCTTAATACATTCAGCCGACACGTGCTGCCAAACAATGGAGGGCATGCTTCTATTTGTGGCAGGTTGCAATGGCAGAAGGGGTTATTAACCATAAGCCAGAGCAGCCCGCACGTGAATGCAGAAAGAACCTTGAAACTGTTTATTAACACAGCCAGAAATTTGCACATTCGATCCAAATGTTGGTTAGGTAATAACGGGCTGCCTTGAATTTTAACCCCAACATAAACTCAACTCAACTCCCATCTATTTTTAGACATGCGAGAAACAACGAAATAGCTATTGATTGCAAGAGCGAAAAAGAATGACGAAGGTTGTAAAATTGACTCCATTTGCAAGGTTGTGCCTTTCTTTCATTCTTTCCACATTCCCCCAATATTTCTGTAATACACGTGCACTTACTGTCTCTATAGGGCACACGCTCCAGCACTAAGGTCACCAAATTGGGCTCGTTTAGTTTCAGGGACATCACGAGGGCCTTTGTATACTCCAGCTTCTTAAGCGCCTCATGTGTGGCTTTAGGCGTCACTTCCAGCGACAAATCGAACGGATCAAAGACAACGCCTAAAATGATAATTTAAAGCATTCAATGAGAGTCATTATAAGAATTATCGCGGGACATTTTGACTTACCCTTGTCAAGAGCATAGATGCAAAGTCCCTCAGTGCCTGCGGCAGCGAATGCCTGTCCCGTGGGCGAGAAGCGAACGGAGAAGACTCTCACCTCGGGCTGAAAACGTCGGGAAGACATATCGCCCTTGCGCACGCCAGGCAAGCGAATTGCTACGTTCCCTCCCTCCAGTTCCTCACGCTGTTCCACCAAAGACATGTTACCAAACTCACTTAGATGCTTCCGACTAATGAACTCCTGCAAATGCAAAAGCCTTCTGATATTACAAACCTCATTTGGTATTTGAATTACAAAATCAAAGTCAAAAAAATTCTTCAACACATATCTTATGGTTTACACCTTGATTTTGTGAACAAAAATATTAAATAGGAGTAGATAAAAGGAAACAATATTTAGTTTATAATCGCGCGATTCGTAATAATTCTCTATTTGTTTCCTTTTCAAATTTAATCTTATTAATTTTTCATAGTTTTGGTTTTGTACTATTTATTTCACTTACATTTAGACCGTCCAAGCTGTGGTTCTGTGTTATCTGGAACTTCTTCAGCAAGATCGCCTCACGAACATGGTATATGCAAATGTTTGCGGATTTTCCTGCTGCCAGCAGGCATTCTCCATCCGCCGAATACTCTATCGTAGAGAAATAGCTACATGACAAAGTAAGATTAGCCTAAGCAGATAGTTTACTCCGAGAAATAGTTTACTTAGATTGTGCATTCTTTTTAGCAGTCACAACGTCAGTTTCCAAGCGTCCACTTCCCAGATCATCGCGACCCTCAATCGTGGTCACTTGTGTGGCTGTTTTAACATCAAAGATTGTAATGTTCCCAGCAAGCGTTGCTACGGCGACCTGTAAAGTAAGTTTAAAATGCATTGAGAATTGTTTAAATACAAAAATTGTTTATATATATTATATGTATATTCGTTACCTCTTCACCACTTGGACTAAATGTAACACATGTGACATCAGAAAGAGCATCGATTGTTTCGTGTTCACTGTTACTTTCGAGGCAGTTCCAAATCTTAACCGTTTTGTCCCAGGAGCCCGAAATGAGTGTCGAAGAGGTGGATACCGGGGAGAATGCCACAGATGTTACCGGACCCTCGTGACCGCTAATAACTTCCAATAGTTTTCCCGTCTTGATGGACCACAGGAATATCTCGAAAATATCTTGCCCGCCAGCCACCACCAGCTCTCCGGAATAATCGACTGCAACACACGCAAACTGAGCTGGAGTTGGTGATGTAAATGTCCTGAAATTACGATACCTGCACAGTCACAGGGGGTTAGCTTCGAGTTCCAAACAAGCAAAACCAAGCGACAAAACCTACCTAATGATATCAAAAGCACGCACTGTGCCATCCAGAGAACTGCTCACCAGGAACTTCTTATTACGGCTGAACTGGACAGCGGTCACTCCACTCGTGTGCTCACTGAACGTGACGAAGCAGAAGCTACTTTGGGTGTTCCACAGTTTCACTTTGGAGTCCTCGCCGCCGGTGGCAATGTACTGTCCATCCGGCGAGTAGGCAATACACGTCATTTCACTGCTGTGTCCTTGCTGTTTCATAATGTACTGCTCGCTCTGCCACTCCCACACTAAAAGTTGTCCAATTTCTCTGGAGGCCAACGCTACCCAATCACCAGTGCAGTTAAAGAGTGCTGTGGATATGGGATAGTCGGAGATGCTCAGGGAGTGTATCATATTGACGTCGGGCAGCTCGTACAAATAGAATGCACCAGTGCTGAAGGCCACAACCAGGATCTTGGTTTGACGATTATAGTTGGCTGCCGTTAAGAGTGCATCTCGTTTCTCCTTGCGCGGCTCGTTAGCCAAGTAATGCCGCCCCAGTTTCTTGTAAAAGAATGGGTGAGTCTTTTTAACGCTCTCGTCTTTAACTTCGTTCTGGTCCTCGTTGACATCTCCTTCCACTGCTGTTTTTTCCACGTCATTTTCGACATCATCTTCGGATTCGTTTTCCGCATCTGAGCCATTTTGCTTGGAAATCGTCTTTCGTTTGCGCTGTGGTGGCACAGCGTCAGTTCCATCAGCTTCCAACAAGTCAGAGGGCTCCATGCTACACTCCCACAAACATAGTTGACCATTGCGGCTCACAGTGTTGATGTGCAAGCTATTCGCTTCGAAAAAGCACGAGACAATGGCATCCGTGTGCCCGCTTAGATTGTAGGTTCGAAAGTTCGGAGTGTATTTGACAGCGCATATCTTGGTGGAGCTATCGCGGCAGCCGATGGCAAGCAGCTTCGAGTCTGAGGACCAATCCAGCCACGTGACATCATCATAGCCGCCAAGGAAACTGCGACGTAGCACAAATGGGTTGTACTCGCCGGTAATTTCTCCCGGGGCGCTAAATATAAGCACAAGATTTTCCCTGGCCACCGCAAAGTAGCTGCCGTCTGGACTAAAGTTGACACACTGCACGCCAGTTTGAAACTTATGACGATGTATCACTGTACAGGAGACCATACTTATCAGCTGGGCATTTCCCTTCTCATTGATGGCTATCAGCAGACTTCCATCCGGAGATAGGGCTAAGTTTGTGTAGTTGTAACGAGACTCCAAAGACAGCGTGCGAGATTTGTTGCTAACAATGAAAAAAGAAAAGGGAGTTTCAAATTTGGAATGATGGGAATCTACTAAGGTACACACTTTTTAAGATCGTATAAGGTTATCCGATTGCCCACAGGACTAATAACTGAATTTCCATCTGGTGTGAAAACCAAATTTCCGTTGCGATAGATTGTGCCCAACAAATTCGAAAACTAAAAGCAAAGGAAAGTGTTAATACTAAATATCAGGAAGTGTGTATTTACTTACTTTGTAACCAAACTTCATATTGCGATATTCTTTTATAAATTGGATATGTTTATTTAAAAGGAGCGTGAATGCGGCAATAATAAACAAAAACCAATGCACGTGCTAACCAGTAGTAGAGTTGTGTCGTTCCGTTCTGAAAAAGTTCAAATGAACGGGTCATTAAGATGAACGAATGAACTTAGTCAATCATGAACTAAATCGATAACTTCTCAGCTGGTCAGAAAATTCTTAAAAAAAATTTTAAATTTCTTAGAGAAATACAATAACATGGAATTCCGCGATTGGATTCTTCTTTATTAACTTGTAACAATTTTTCAATTAAATATATTCTTAAGTTTTGAACATGTGAAAGGTAATTTAAACCCAAAATAAAGTAAACCAATTCACTCTTTTTTCTCATTTTTTAATAGTACTAATACTACTACTAGTGCTGGGACCAATTTTAATTAAATCGATTTTTTCTTTTGTGGATCAAAATCGATTTTTTTTTAAGAAGGAAAATGCTACTTTTGACTGGGAATGATGGGCGCGAATGTTTAAGTAAACAAAATGTACTATAGAATAGCTGTTTTTCACCTCTCATATGAATTAAACGAGGTTAATTTTAGTCATTTGAATCTGAATTTATTTAAATTTTGGTATTATTTTCCATTTATTTTTATTAATGATGAACTGTTAAAAACAAAACAAAAATTGTGATATTTAATATAAATACTACAAAAAAAAAGCAAAGCAATTAAGGTCATAAACAAATCAAGATAAAAAAAAAAAATTTCAATTAAAAAATCGATTTTTAATCGATTTTTTCTTTTTAAAAAATAGAATTGAATTGATTTTTAAAAAACTCGTAAAGTCCCAGCTCTAAGCCAGACTTGATAATATCCTAAATTTGACAGAACGCGCTATAAACTACACGTCTAAATTAAAATGAGATATCCCAAAAATACCGCATTAAATACCGAATTGTTTTAAAATGGTTAATTTTTTTAATTATTAATAAGAAAATCATGTCAGAATAGTATGAATAAATTAAAATCGGAATTTCTATGGGCGAATCAATTTATTTATAGTAGCGAATCCAAAAATACAACTTTGGTATTAAATCAGACAGCGCTGCCAACTTGATGCTTTTATTGTGAACTACATTTTAAGAAGAAGAAAAGCATCATCGGAAACAAAGAAATAAATAAATACAAAAATCACAAAAACAACTATGGAAAAGGCTAAATCTGCTTCTGAAAAGTTGGCGGAACGCAAGGCGCGATTGCATGACCTACACAAGCAACGACAAGAGGCGCGCACACAAAACCACCAGGAAGTCGTTGCAGAAGATGCACGTAAAAAACTGCCCAGCAATTGGGAAGCTCGCAAACGGCAAGCAGAATGGTTGCTGGCAGACGACAAGGCACGCGCGGAAGCAGAGTCTGCTGGCAAGGACTACGAGCGCATGAAGCTGCTCGATGTCTCTGCCGTGGATGCAGAACGCATCGAAAAGAAGAAGAAACGCAAAGATAATCCCGATCTGGGTTTCTCCACATACGAAGCGCAGACTGCAAGGCAGTACAACAGACTGGTTAAAAGTATGCCTGCTCGCGACATGGCCAAGTACGAGAAACAAAAGGCTGAGCTGGGAGAAGCATTCTATGGCGGTCCAAACACAACACTTCATATGCGCACCAAGGACACACCGAGTGCGATTAACAGTATGGTAAAGGATCTGGATCAGCAAATCGAACGCAGAAAGAAGTACTCTAGAAGACGTATCTACAATGACGACGCCGATGTGGACTTCATAAACGAGCGCAACTCGAAATTCAACAAGAAATTAGATCGTTTCTATGGCGAGCATACGGCGGAAATCAAGCAAAACCTGGAGCGCGGAACAGCCATTTAATTTTCTTTTCCACACAAACTATTAATAATTAATATTTTATATTATAATGAAATATACTTTTTAAGTGCATTGTTTCTTTAAATGTATGCATGATCGTTGTTGTACTTATTTACATACAAAAAGACAACTGTAGTTTTCTGTGAAAGCTTTCCATATTCCATGTGTGGGAATCAAGCGAGTGGCATGAAAAGCAAGCCATGAAGCAACAACAGAAGGAGGTCTCATCGGCTGTCAAATCGTTCGGTTTTTGTCCCTTAATGCTTCAGTGTGTGCTTGCTTGTTGACGTGAAAGATATTGTCGTCTCACTCACACTCACTACGATGAGCCTTTGCACTCGCACTTATTGTTAGTATAGTCAAGGGACAGCTTACGAGACTCCTTCTGTTGTTACTTCATGCGCTAAATCACTTGTTAGTTCATGAATGACTAATAAGTTCTTTTGAACTGATGCTGAGCGGAGCGACACAGCTCTTTTAAATGCAAGTCGCCATCAAAAGTATATCTTATAGGGAATTTGAACAACTTGTAACATCACCTGAAAAGTAGAAAAATGCAGAACTTTAGCTCGCGAGAAAAGTACCTCATTTCGAACACATTAAACTGTTTGCCGGTAATATTACAGGGGCGAGCTGTCCTCATAGATCTACGCAATGAGACTTCTGTGGCGGGCATAATAAGTGTCTCCGACGGCCACATGACGTGCGAGCTGACACAGGCCGTCTTTATCGATAGGAATGGTGAACACCATGCGTTCGATAATTTCATGGTGCGTAATCGCATGATCCGACTGCTACATGTTCCAGCTGATCTAGATATTGGAGCTGAGCTGTTGCAGCAGCAGAAGCAGCGCAAGCGCGTGGGACGGACGAAAGCAAATGCAAAGCCTACGTTTAAGCGAAAGCGAGCAGAAGAACGGCACAAGGAAACTTTGGAGCATGTCGCAAAACTGAAAAATATTGAATCAACCTGATAGATATTTTAAATGTATTCCTAAGATAAGCTCTCATGTAAATAAAAACATAGATTTAGTGTGGTGAAATGTTCATCAACATATTATTTCCATACCATACTTATTTATTTTATTGTGCCATATACAAAAGTGGAAAACACTACTTGGCTTCCTTTTCTTCTTTGTATTTGTAATGGAGTTCCATGCAATCTGTTTCTGAAATTTTGATCCAGCCATTTGGGGTCATGTGGTAAACACGAACTATGCCGCCTGAGTAGGCATCTCGGAAGGTGGCGTGGTAGATGGCACGACGACCCAACTCCTGGGCCTCATTGTCCTTCAGATCCCAGTGATAGCCCGAGTCAAGCACACCAAATGCATAAATGGAGCCACTGCCAACAGAGAAGACGTTGCCAGGGGTGCGCGAGCCTTCCGAGTCCACGTAGTACAGTCCTGGACCGCGCTTGTCGTAGCCAGCCAACATCATGCCCATGCTCAAGCCCATCCCCTTGTACTCGTGAGCAATGTTGGCCATGATCTTGCTGGCAGCAGCCACAGAAATGCGCTCCTTGTTGCGCAGCTCGTGCAGGCGGCATTCCTTGGCCAGAACGCGATCCCAGTAGACACAGTCGGCGGCACCGCCGGCCAGTGTGCCAAGCAAGAATTGATTGATTTCCACAATTTTCTTCATTGTCTGCGATCCAATGTATTGACCTCCGGTGGCGCGCGAGTCCACGGCCAAAATGACACCGCCTTGGTACTTGAAGCCCAATGTTGTGGTGCCGTGATCAAAGTTGATTTTGATGCCGCTCTTCTCAGCATTTGCTTGGATTTTGTTCAAATTCTCAAGTGGCTGCAAATGCATAACAAAATATTATCAAGTCCAATTGTTTCCCAGATCTGAATATACATATGCAGTTATTTTATTCCCACTTACGTTTTCGAATGGAGGCGCTGCCAATGTGTACGGATTCGCAATATTGCTGGTGAACGCGTTTACCTCATCTTCAACTTCAGCTGAATTCCACGCAGCAGGCCTCATATATGAAGCATTCGAAATTTTACAAATCTCTGCTAATGCCATTTTGTTTTCAGAGTTTTCTCTTTAATAATGCCGAGTAGAAATAATTTTTGTAAATGAGATGACAAACAAAAATTGTCTAGCAGGGCTGGGTTGCTCATGAGTGAGTGAGCAAAAATGAGTTGCTCACCGAAGTGGGCAAGTGTACATGTTCTTCCAAATGGTTCATCCTTGTTCAGTTGTTCTCTTTTACTCGTTATAGCCTAGTACCGACGTCAGAAAAAAGGTCTAGCGTAAGGTCAAACTCCATATAAAAAAAACGCTGGCGTAAGGTGAATAAGAAGAAGACGACATTTATCTCCGCTTGTCGGTCCGCACGTCAACTAAACTGAAACTAAAAACGGAGTTGCCAGATAAGGAACGGGCGTTATCCAGCACTGTTTGAAACAGCTGTCAAGCCAAGCGAAACATATGTTTCTTTAGAGTTTCGGTATCTATCTATCTCACTCTCTCACAATAACTCAAAAGAAATGGCCGGGAAATTAACAAAAAACAGCAGATTGGTTCTTTTCGAAACAGCAGACAAAATTCTGCTGATTAACAAGGTGGAAAAGAGTCCAATATTTGTATTTTTTCTTTAATTTAGAGGGAGAATCCACGTAAAAAGTTCTAAGGCGATGGGTGCACCCAAAACCCGCTGTGCTTGCGTGCCATCGCATATTTCTCCTCTATTAACATTAATATACAGTTTTCATTGTTTATTCTCTCCTTTTTTTATGCAAATCAGTTCTGCATGTTCATATTTAAAATAAACCGCTGTCGACGCATAGAGTTACCACTCAACTTTTTGTTATTTTTCCGTTCTGCATTGACAACTCTGGCTTTACGCTCGTCGACAGCTAAATATTGAGCATTTTCCGCCGCTAAAAGTTTATCTCACGTCGGTACTAGGCTTATCGCTCAAAAATATCTTTATTAGCAAATTTTCTTATTTTGGTATTTGCTTAATTTTGAAGGCAGAATTTTAAAAATTCACACGAACTTTCGTCGATTTTTTAAAACTATTTTTAGAATTAGTATACCAACTTCACCACGCGAATGTTGAAGTGCAGCAAACATTCTTTAGGGTAAACTTCTTTATTTTATATAATTATAATTTTTTTGGTTTCTTCAAAAATGTAATTAGCTAATTTTTTTAATGAATTAACAAATAAAAAACAAATCACATTCAAATTTAGCGCCACGAGAATTAGAATTAGAGAAAAGAAAATGAGACCGCTGTTATCGATAGCACAAACTATCAATTTTGATTAATCACATAGGTGACAACCCTACACAAAACCTGTTGCCAATTTTACAATTCGCCTTAATTTTCTCTTCTATTTTCCTTAAGGCCTGGCTTAAAGCCAAAATTAACTCTGGGCGTTCACGAAGTGTAAGCAAAAAAATGAAAATAGAAAACAACAGCTAAAGTGTAAATTGAAAATTAAAGAATAAATAACGTTGACTTAAGTTGTTCAACTGTTAAAGTAACGGACCAATATTGATCAGCGCCTCAAGTTGTAAGTTGTGAAAACGTCTCAATCCGCCGTCTGCCATTGATAATTTATAGTGCATTTTTTGTGGCCAACTTAAAAATATTTGCAAATATTCAAATATGTTTTAAATAAGTGTAGTTTTATTCACACATTTAAACAATCGTATATTACAATAGAAATGTCATGTGGGTATATAAAAGTATGGCTTACATATGTATGTATGTACATAAAAGTAATTTTCTCTTCAAACGTACATACACATGTAAATACATACATACATACATTGCCAACTATTTGTGAGGAGTACGTACATACATATATGTATGGTAATTCGAGTACTTGTGTGTAATGTGAACTATTTCAATGATAGTTACATATTATCTGGACTTCTTACTGTGCGTTTAAAGTAATATCAAGCTAATACATATGTATATGCTTTTTAAAAACTCGCAGAAAATGCAGTATGGATCGCAATCTGAAGCAGGAAGCCTTGCCCAACGCCATTTCCGGGGTAAGTCGAAGGAATGGAATATTTCAGGGGTGTCTAATATAAATGTAAACTTTTCTTTAGCATGAGTCCAGAAATTGGACAGCTTTGCATGATGCGGTTGCTGCTGGCGATGATCGGCGAGTGCAAATCTTGCTGTCCAGCAATGCGGATCGCTTGGCCAAGGAGTCCGGCCAGGGGAACACACCACTACACGAGGCCGCTAGCCGGGGCTTCAGTCGCTGTGTCAAATTGATCTGTGCGCCGCCGACCACAAAGACGCAGCACAAGGATAAGAGCAGGCTGAAGGCGAGAGTGGCGAACACGATTGAAGCCCTACATAATGGCACGCTGAGTATCATCAACAATGAGGGTCTCTCTGCCCTCCATTTGGCTGCACAGAATGGGCACAATCAAAGTTCTAGGGAACTGTTGATGGCTGGTGCGGATCCAGATGTTCAAAATAAGGTGAGTACTATGATTTACATATATCTGTATAATGATCTTGATCGAGAATCTGCTTTTCATTTAGTATGGTGACACTGCGCTGCACACTGCCTGCCGTTATGGCCATGCTGGAGTCACTCGCATTCTCCTTTCGGCCTTGTGTGATCCCAATAAGACGAATCTCAATGGAGACACTGCCTTACACATCACCTGCGCGATGGGCAGACGCAAGTTGACGCGCATTCTGCTCGAGGCTGATGCACGTCTGAGTGTGAAGAACGCACAGGGCGAGACGCCTCAAAGTATTGCAATCAGGAAGAATTATCGGGAAATTAATGAGATCCTGAATACTCCGAAACGTATACGTAATCGCAGAGAAAAGCCAAAGGAAACTGACAAGTCGGCGCCAGCCCAGGAGAAAGATAGGGACTGTGTGGATAAGACGATTAATTGGTCGCCTTACGGATGCCATTACTTTCCCGACCCTCGATCGTTTCCATCGCCCAAGCTCGAGACCCTACCCAAAGAGCCCCTAAAGCAAGGCGAACAATACTTCCTCGACCTCGCTGGTCACATACACAAGGGACCTGTCAGTGTTGGCAACACATGCTACTGTGGCCCCTTTTTCCGGCACATAGAAAACAAATTGAATTGCAACCGGAAGAGCTTGAAGAAGTACGTGCACAAGACAAAGGAGCGTCTGGGCCACAAGGTGCAGGCACTGGCAATGAAGACAAATGACCAAATCGAGCAGCTGACTCGCACTATGATCGAAGATCGGATACGATGCGAGAGTAAGCGTCAGTATCTAAACGAGTATTTGCGGCGTGGGGAGCCAATGCGTTCCACATTTGACATTCAACCCAAATGTCAGAGGATCCAGCGTACGTTGTCTCGGTGTCGAAGCCTTGACTTGCTGGAGACAAGCCATGATGGCAACAAGATGTCCAACTCCAAGAGCGTTGAGGTTCTCGAGCCCAATAATCAAGCTGTTGTAACTGCAGTTTATCATTCCCATGCGAACGATGTGGCAGAAGAGAGCGACTCAAATGAGGATACCCACTCCAATTCGAGCACGGAAGTACCAGGAAACTGCAGTGATGCGATGGCTCAAACCCTTCCGATGGCTGAGGAGGAATTGAAGAAATCGAAGTTGAATGAACTCAAGTTGGATTTTTTGAAAGTGTCGGAGAGACTGGGAGACTTGTTGGAAAAAACTTCGCTGATCATGGAGAGAGACAATGAACAAGAGAACAAGCTGCAGCTGTGCTCGCTTTCACCACAACAAAGTGATCCATCAAACTATAGTCCGGGGAATCAATGCAATTTACTAGAGAATAAGGAGAGTGCCAATAGTCCAAATTACGATGAGTACACACATGTCCATCGACGTTATCCCAATTCAAGTGAAACTTCGAATCCCTCACAGAACTCAAACAGCTGGGAATTTGATATGTCCCCTCAAGACACTCAAAAGTATTACCATTGCATGGGCAGAGGTGACAATATGCTGAATACGGTGATAAAAGCACTTCGTAAGGATGCCTCCTTCGCGGATCTTCACAAAGAGGAAGTGGCTCTCAATGAAAACGCGGATAGAATGTGCGGCGATAAGTTACTGTATAAGGCACAAACTCACGAGACGCCATCTCCATCTCCGTCTTGCAGCACAGATGTTGTCTTCCACACGCAGCAATCCATGTCAAATCTTTTGAAGCGGCAAGCTCTTTGCTTGGATGAAAGCTTTACAGCGAACTCAACGCTATATTACACTAATCCCATTGGTTTAACTCCTGGTGACATGGCTACCCACTCAGAGGGAGTACAGGTGAGGAGGCAAAATCCAAATGAGACTCCATCAAAGGTTGAAATCAGAAATAGCGAAATCAAATACCTAAAGAAACCCATTTCTGGCCAGGTTAAGGACATGGTAGCCCAGTTGCAGGGCAAAATAGACTCCAACTTGCAGTCCCTTCATGATATCCCTCTAAGCTCTGCTCTACACCATCCAAATGTACTGGGCCCACTTTTGAATAACAGTTTACAGCCGCACAGTACTTCGGGTAATGAGAACAGTGCTCCTTCCGTACACAATCCTTCATCACTGTATGCAGCGCATAAGAGGAACACTCACCAGTTTGGCGTATCCGAACGGCAAGTACCGAAAGATGCCTATTTTCACGATCTCCCAAATCGGTCAAGGAATCTGCAAAGGAGTCAGCAAAACTATTCAGGAGATTTGGTAAATGCTCGTCTACTCAGAGGCTTTACAGAACAGGAGGTGCTTCAAGGTCCCAGTTCTCCGCATAATCTTTATTTTCATCAATCGCATGATCATATTCACGTTCCAGGAGAATATATGAACCAACTTTCCAGCCTGGCAAATGGCATTCAGCCTCCACATTTGCATGCTAATGTTCAGGTACAAGGTGGACACTCTTTAAGACCGCATCCCATGATCTTCCGCAATCAGATGCCTTCTGACGTACTGAACAATGATGTAGATACTGATGTTGATGAAATCGCCGCTGTGGGATTATACAATAACGTTTCAAGCCTTGTTTGAAATGAATAAAACAAGGTTTAGGATAAAAACGTGGAGTCTTGGAAGCCACAAAGATTTGTAAATAGTTCTCAAAATGTATTTATCATAATTAAACAATGTAATGTTGTTGCGACATACTAGATATTTTCCAAATAATTAACTGGACGTTTAGGCAGATTGCAGCAAATATTAAGAAATTATATAGGCCAATTCGCTATTTGGCGGCATCAGTTTGGCACCATTTGACCAATTTGTCTGAAAAGATACATGTGTACTTAGACCTTAGGTAGTTTTGTATATCTTAAATTATAAGTAACTACGTATAGAATAATTATTGAATTAAAATATATATTTTCTTTAAAAAATTTTAAGTATAATAGTATTTAATGTATGTGTAAATATCAGAATGTCAAGTACATATTTATTTGATAACAGATCGTTTTGGTGTTTTGATAGACATGCGGCTTTCGACATTTTAAAAATATAAATAAAAACATGGTAAAATACAAATGGTTACAAATCAAATGACAATGATGACAACGATTACAACTTTTGATATTCTTAAATGTAATATGCTTGCTTGTTTCCTATAAAATAACGCTCGATGTGTTCACTATTTAATTAAAAATTCAAAATTTTATAAATTATTCTGCAGAAAGTGTAGAGCTCTACAGCTGCCTATATGCACTTACACTTATCGGCACTTAATAGTATCTTAGTTCTGAATAGTCAAATTACAATAGCCAATAATTTAGTCACTTTAATTGTAGCCTATTATAAACCTATTAACATTATTTTGAATTCTATTGAGGGAGTTTTTTCTTGGCTTTAATGAAATGAGTGTCGATTACCCCGGCTTTACTCTAATCAACTTAACAATATTGTTGTTGGTCTTCAGACAGCAGGGATGAGTTGCGCTCGCTTGGGACTTTGCAAATATCTTAGATCAGGTAATGTCTCAAAGGGGACTGTTGTCCGAGTCTTCGCGCTCTTGTATTGTGGTTATGCTTTGCTGCAAGGCATTCGGTGTGAGCCACTCTCTGAAATGATTAAGGTTGCCTATTAATACGGATATGAATGCATTCGAATCAAATGAACTTACTTTGGTAAGCATCTCTGTAAAAATGGCACACAGGAGCTGAAATGCGCGAGTCGATTCACCCAGCTGGGTATTTCTTGGCCGCAAAGTATCTATTTTTTTTTTGCAATGATATTTAAGTAGATACATTTATGGCATTTATGAGATATCTTACCTGTGTTAAATTACCCGAAAAGTGATTGCAATTATTGTTCATAAGATGATAGCGATCTCCCCGAAATTGATTCCCCAATTCCTCGACAATGCGACGCACTTCTTCATATGTGAAATCGGTACATCCGATTTGTATGCTCTGCCGGAATTGAAACTGTTCGCCAAGCTCGTCATGATCGCGTGGAGTTATTTCAAAGACGCCAGTAAAGGGAAACGGATGGCCCCCGTACGCAAATTCAGTTCCAAATGCTTCGACGCCCGAATGGAACACGCCAAGACCAATTGAAGTTGTGTACTCATTAATCCAATACTGCCAATCAGATCAAATCAAATCAATTAGCATTAATCAGCCAGACCAATTGCACAGTTTTACTCACCATGTCATAAACGTTGAGAATAACTGGTTCCCTTGTCCCCATATTGGAAGGCAAGAGCTCCTCGTTACCATCTTTTGGGACACTTAGGCAGCTCGGAAAAGACAGGTTGCACGGCAGCCCGTTGGAGAACATTGATTAAATGCGTTGTTGGTTGTTTGTTCTGTACTAAACCAAAAACACAGAAGCCGCACACAATTTTAATGAATACATATGTTCAACAAAATCTTATTTGTTTTTATTGATATACGAAGTTTTTAAGTTTTTGTTTTATTTCCCACTCAGACTTGATCTTCAGTGTTTACAGACATACACTCACTCACTAACTTAAGTTTGTTGTAATTACAACGTATGTGTGCATACACACT
The DNA here is from genome assembly GCA_037043495.1 of Drosophila recens. Taxonomy (NCBI): domain Eukaryota; kingdom Metazoa; phylum Arthropoda; class Insecta; order Diptera; family Drosophilidae; genus Drosophila; species Drosophila recens. The sequence continues at coordinate 26,674 of JBAMBJ010001001.1, read as the reverse complement.
AGAGATGGGCACGGGCCTCCTTCTCAAGGCCCGGTCAAATTATTATTTCTTTTTTTTTCTTTAGATACAAACTTTATTTATGAGCCTTTTTTGCGAGCAGAGTCTTAAACTTTTTTTTTTATCTTTTTTCATACTTAGGCCCGGACCCGTGGATTTTATGAAGAGGCCCGCGGTACACGAAGCCAGGCCCGGCCCGTGCCCATCTCTAATACACACGCTCATGCACTTGTGTACTTGCATATGTGTGAATGTTACATACAGACATATGTAAATCTTCATCATCACACATATATACATATGTATGCATTACAAATGTGTCATACCAAACAACTTACTCGAATTCTGATTCTTAATATCCCATAATCCAATGGAAATAAACAATTTCAATTCTTTATATATTCAGACATCCGCTTTAATAGTAGTATTTACTTCGGCGTCTGCTTTTAGTTTATTTATGTACACAAATTTTTTTTTGTTCATAAACTAGTGTTGAGTTACTTATGAGTGAGTGAACAAAAAAAAGTTGCTCCCTGAAGTGAGCAAGTGAACATGTTCCTTCCAAATTGCTCTTTGTTGCTCACTAGTTCTTTTTGCTCAGTCTTATTCAGTTGTTCTGTTTTGCCCATTATTGCTCTGTATGTAGATGTTTCATTTTGGAAACATCGATGAGCATCGACATCGATGTTTGCACTCAAAATTACATCACTAATATGAGTGAGGAACTGAACAACTGAGCAACTGAACAAGTGAGTAATCTGAGTGAGTTGACTCTTCTAAAAAAAAAAAGAGCAAGTGAACATGTTCACCTAAATGAGCAGTGTTTACCCAACACTATCATAAACTAGAGCTGGAGAAACATCGAGTGAAACATCGATGTCGTAGATACTTGAAAACATCGGAGCCATCGATGTTTGGTAGGTCACTATCGAATCTTTTTATATACAACAAAAATAAACAATCCCGATAATTATGGCCATAAAATATTGAAAGGAAGCAGGGATTAAAACCCTAGCCGAAACCGTAACCTTTAACCGGTAAAAACCGATTGAAATTTAGAACCGTAACTGAAACCATAACCGAAAGAAAAAATTTTCATTTGACCGAAACTTTAAAGCCGAATCTCTGTAAACCGAGATAACCGTTTCATTTAAAATTTTTTTTAAATTTTTTTTCCGATTTTTATAATAAAAATTAAAATATAATTTTATTTTCAATTGCTATTTTAAAAATTTCTAAAAAGAGTGCAACTTTTAAATGTAACTTTTAAATACAATTTTAAAAGCATATTTTATTTTCAATTTTTATTATACAAATTTAAAAACAAATTAAAAATAATTTAAAACGAAAAAGTTTGAACTGTTTCGATTTTATCCGACTGATAAGTCTTGTTTTCGATCTCTGATATTTAGTTATTACTTTTTTATTTTATTTTCATGTTTATTTTTTATTTTGATATTTGATTTTATTTTTCTTATGCTTAGCTTTGAATTTTTATTGTGATATTCATGATCGAATTTTTATAGCACCGAATTGCGTAAATAGTAGTGGGATTCCGGTAAGCGTTTTAGATTTGGTTTAGATTATTTTTAACCAAATCTAAATCAGTTGAAGGAACGACCCGTTTTGCACACTGATTAGTTTTAGATTTCGTGAGCAGCTGTCAGCCTGGGCGAACAGCTAATTGACAACTAAAAAGTATACAAAAATGGGCATAATTGCACAAAATGCCGAAAGAAAGTCAGAAAAGGATATTTATAAACGTATAAAACGAAAGTTTGCTCATCGAATGTTTTATTGAATATTCGTAGATTTACAATGCAAACAAACATCAACTGTCACACAGCTGTTTGAAACCAAATCAAAATGAAAACGAAATCAGTCTCAGAGCTGATTTCACGAAATCAATTAGTAAGACCACATTTCCCTGATTTGCTCTGGGCACACTGAAAATTTTGTATGGAGCAGCTGACTGCGAAATCTAAACCAAATCTAAAACGCTTACCGGAATCCCACTAATATAAATTTGTTAAATGAAATTCTAAAATTGTTATTTATTATTATTAAATTACAGTCGAGCTTCCCTAACTCGAATCACCATTATCGGAGAAAAAAGTTCGAGTTCGGGAATTTTTTTTACTTTTTAGATGAAACTACAATTTCATTCATTCATAAATACATTTCATTTTGCAAACTATTCTTGTTATTTTCAACAAAAAAATTCCAGGGTTGTTCAAGACCTGTCGATTTTCTCAAAAATTGGGTTTTATCGTTCTTTTGCTGTATCCAGAAGAAGTTCCCGATTTAAATGACATAATTAATTTTCCATTTTTTAATATTATAATGGAAACTGTTTTCGATGAGACACTATATTTTTCAGCCACTTCAATTTTTTTGGTCCATTTTTGAATTTCTTAACAAATAAGTTTAAGATTTCTTAAAGAGATAAATATTTTATCACACGTGCTGGTGCCATGGTAAATATTCTTGAGCTGTTGCGCTGACAAAGAAGTACATTACGAACATCTTTCCTAAAGCAATTTCACAAGCTTAAGTAATTTTTGATGCAAAATTCTATCATATTCCTTCAAAATAAAAAAATATGTTAACGTACATCAATATTAAGTATCAAAACGAGCCGGTAACAAAAGCATAAAATATAAACGAAAAAAATTCAAACTTTATTGGGAATTTTCCCGAAAAATTCGACTTACAGAAGTACGGGCCAATATTTTTGTTCGAGTTCGGGAGAAATTCGAGATAGGGAAGTTCGAGTTAGGGAAGTAGATTTGTATGAAATTTGCTCAGTAAACGCTATTGCCACTCGATTTTGTTCGAGTTAGGGAAAATTCGAGTTAGGGAAGTACGAGTTAGGGAAGTTCGACTGTATTACTAAAATTATATTTTTGCAAAAAAAAAACCATATCGGTATTTCAAAACCGAAACATACCAAACATACGAAACCTTTATTTAAAGATTTTGCGTAACCGATAACCGAAAACCTTAATGCGAATAACACCGATATTCGTTTCGGTTTTTGTAACACCGTATTTATCAGATTTGGCTCCCTGCGACTTTTTCCTATTCTTAAAACTGAAGATACCAATGAATGGAAAGCGTTTTGCCAGAATTGATGAGATCAAGTCAGAATCGAAGATCGAGCTGATGGCCATACCGAAAAGTGCATTTTAGAAGTGCTTCGAGGATTGGAAAGAGCGTTGGCACAAGTGTATTATATCCGAGGGCGAATACTTTGAAGGGGACAAAATAGATATTGATAAAAAAATTAGTACTTTTCAAAAAAAATTCAAAATTCACCTTTTCTTTTGAACACACCTCGTATATTGCTAGTCGACTTTCGCATGTGACTTTATATGTGAACATATAAAGTGATGATAATTTTATTGTTACATTTTTTAAAAGTTTCGACAATCTCTGTACAATGTACAACACAACAGAAATTGAGATTGTCTATTTAAACTTATAATATATTTTTTTTTATTAAAAATTACACTTTTTACAGTTTTTTAAACAATCTTTCTATTTTACTATGTAAATCAGTTGAGTTTACCATAGTGAAATGTTGTAAGGGATATGAACAGCTGTTTTTGTTAAAAGTATATTTGAATCCGCATCTATTAACGTTCAATATGTACAAATGTTTATTAACCTGTAAGTAATAAAATACTGCGCATGTCTCTGACTTTAATTCACAAACAACACGTGCTGACAAAAGCTCATCCGTGGTCAGAAAGGAGAGCGATTTCAGTTGCCGGTTCTCTCACTTGCTCAGGTTGTGACGTCATCGTCGCTCTCTCATAAGCAATCTTATAAGTGTCAGCGCAATCCGTACGGTTAGTCAATCTGATACTGTGGCAACAAACAGCAACCTCCGCAGTGCTCTCAGTCCTTGTTGAGCGACGCGGAAGGACGGTTAAGGTTGAGTCATCGCAAAGTCAACAAGAGAATGTGCAACTTCAATCAGGGAAGGCTCAGAAAATAGTATAGATATAAAAATAGTGAATTGTGGGTTGTGCATCTTTAAATCGGGTATATACTAGCCCAGATAATTCAAATTTTAAGCTAAAAAAACTTCAAAATCTGCATAATAATAATTATTGTGTCTCGTCGGGAAAATGCGTCTGAGTGTGAAAATGCATAAGTGTATTCCAGGGTCTATCACAGTAAATGCCCCGTCTACATAAATAAGTACATATTATATGTATAGATTAATATCAATCAGTATATTATCAAGTGATTCCAAAATGTGCAAATAAAAATGGAAAGCTCCCCGTCCAGCTCAATAGAAAAACAAATTGATCACTTTTTGGAGCACTTTAAACGCAGTGCTTCCAAGGCCATCGATGCCGAGTGGGGCAGCGGCCCAGATGTTAACAACGGCCAGTCCGGCAGCCCCCAGAGGCAGCCGCCTCTGCAAAGATTGCTGCAAAGGACAAAGAGTCGATCCAGTTGCCTAGACGTGTCGGAGCTATCAGGTAATGTGCTTGAATTTCAATAAATAAAGGACTCCTCATGCCCCGGCACTCCTTCATTGTTTCATCGCCGCGCCGTTCGCCGTTTTCCATAAACACGTATATTGATTTTCCATACTCCTTTGGTGTCACGGCTAAACTCATTTAGTGTGACATTCATGCATTGAATATGAGCATTTAAATGTTGTGTGGTATTAAGGCTGTGAAATGAGAAAGTATGGGTTTCAAAATGAGAAACGTAGCATGCAAGACGCATCTTTAGCTAGGATATAAAATGGTGAACTGACAAAAAATTCGATATCTTTATATGTATGTGTTTAATATTTTAAGATTGGGCTGTTCGATGTAGAAAGCATTTTGTAGGAAACGTTTAGTACTCGTTAAGGAATTAAACATTTTGTTTGAGTACACAGATATTTAACTAAGAATTCTATAATTTTGTAAGTACTTAGATTTGGAAACATATTAATCCCTTCTACTAAAAACACGTATGAAAGCAGCCAATGTGTAATGCATATGCACTTTTCAATTAGCTGCACTTCATTGGCCGCTCTTATGAAATATTTGTACATGCCTTCATACACTAGCCAGAAAAACTTTGCGTACAACATTTTGTTTACTTAACTGCTATTGTAAGTCATGTCTTCATAGTAAAAAAATATATTTGAAAAGGTCGTTTATGTTCCGTTTGAATGAATTTCATTAAGTACCCATTGAAGATTTTTCGCAGTCACTCTTAGTGTTGTTCAGAATTTTTTTGCATCATAATATTTGTTTTTTAAAATAGAGGATAAAAGTTGAAAAAGTAGACGTTCACAAAAATTCGAATTTTTCAATTGGTACTTAATGGGTTAAGGAAATTTTTGCATCATTCAAACGGAAACAAACGACCTTTCCAAATATTTTTTTTTATTATGAAGACTTTACTTACAAGCTGTTAAAGTAAAAAAAAAGTTGTACGCATAGATTTTCTGGCTTGTGTATGCATATTTGTACATACAGTCGTCGGATAAAGTATTTTGACAAAACTAAAGTGAAATCCTCGCTTATGTTAAGTTTGGCATCAACGGAAAGGTCATTAAAATTCAGTTTGAATGATACAAAACTTTCCTTAACTTTTGACTTTTTTCCTCAATATTTTACGAAAAATATTTTGATGCAAAAGAATTCTTCAAACAATTCTAAAAGTGACTGAAAATTTTTTTAAAATTGCTAAAAATGACTATTTTAACCCAAAAGTAGGCTATTTCCATACAAATAGTGGCTTAACGTAAAGTAAGTTCAAATTACGCGAGGATTTAACTTTAGTTTTGTCAAAATACTTTATCCGACGACTGTATGTTGGTATGTGTGTAAGTATATATGTATGTATGTACATCGGAATATCTGTCACAAAGTGTTACCCCCATTACAATTGACGTACTGCAAGTGGGCTTCAATTCTATTTAGGGTAGACGATACTTATTGCTAATCACCGGCACCGACAATTGTCATTTGGCGCTGCTTCTAGCCTTGTTAAAAGCCCACGTTGGCTACAGCGATGTATGCGGCCTTGGTTTCAAATTATATGCACTGAAAGTCTAAGAATAGTAGAAGAGAGTTTCATAATGTCAAAAAGACCATGTTGAGAAATATTTGAAAGTGCCACGCTTACTCTAGTCTCAGTTAAAAAACTCACATCAATCTTTGCATCTTCTAAAATCGTTCTTTTCATTCATAATTAAGACGAACCTGGTGCCGACTAAAGAGTTTGATTTCGTCAACAGGTATATATGCATTAATATGGTTGTTACTTACACTTTATTCTTTAAGTTTATGAAATTCCAGACTCACATGAAATATTTGTTTTTAAGTTCAACCTAACAATAACCTAAGGGTCTCTTCACAAAAGTAGCTGAAAAAATGTAAATTTTCGCGTAGTTCCAAGTTATCTAGTTAGTAGTAAGTTAAAGGTGTAAATAACGCTTTATAAGGGCAAGATTTGATTAATGTGTCCTTAAATAAAGCTGGAGTTTAAAATAGCTTAATAATGAATTAATGCACAAACAGAATATGTTTTATAATTTTGTTCCATTCCAACTTAAGGTGGACTTTCAGATTTAACTTTGAAATTGTAAACATTTCAATTTACAGATTCAAATTACCGTAGTTTAAATTTAAAGATTTTGGCCACCTACTTTTCGTAAGTGTATGCCGATGGCTAAATTTTGAAATGCAGGAATATAATCCGTAGCCGTATCCGTCAACGGTATTAACCGATTGGAACGGATTGGTAACGGAAACAAAACTTATTTTATTATACCGAGAACGAAGTAACCGCTAAAAAACCGATTCATGCATAATAATGGTTAATTTATGTTTGATCGAGCATTAAAATAAATTAACAAATTTATGTTGTTTAACATTTTTATAACTCTTTTTTGGTAAAGCCTAGTACCGACGTCAGAAAAATGGCCTAGCGTAAGGTCAAACTCCATATAAAAAAAACGCTGGCGTAAGGTGAATAAGAAGAAGACGACATTTATCTCCGCTTGTCGGTCCGCACGTCAACTAAACTGAAACTAAAAACGGAGTTGCCAGATAAGGAACGGGCGTTATCCAGCACTGTTAGAAACAGCTGTCAAGCCAAGCGAAACATATATTTCTTTAGAGTTTCGGTATCTATCTATCTCACTCTCTCACAATAAGTCAAAAGAAAAAAACGGCAGATTGGATCTTTTCGAGACAGCAGACAAAATTCTGCTAATTAAAGAGGTGGAAAAGAGGCCAATATTTGTATTTTTTCATTAATTTAGAGGGAGAATCCACGTGAAAAGTTCAAAAGCGATAGGTGCACCAAAAACCCGCTGTGCTTGCGTGCCATCGCATATTTCTCCTCTATTAATATTAATATACATTTTTCATTGCCTATTCTCTCCTCTTTTTTGCAAATCAGTTCTGCATGTTCATATTTAAAATAAACCGCTGCTGACGCATAGAGTTACCATTCCATTTTATGTTATTTTTCCGTGCTGCATTAGCAACTCTGGCTTTACGCTCGTCGACAGCTAAATATTGTGCATTTTCCGCCGCTAAAAATTTATCTCACGTCGGTACTAGGCTTAAACCGAAATCATACCGGAAAAAAATAAAAAAAAAAGATGACCATTACAAAATTTTTGTAGTAACCAACAAACCATCTAGCCACAGGAAAAAAACGATGTCTTAAGGTCTTTTTTTTAAAAAAAGTATCCTGTTTTGGTATACTTGTTCATTTTAAAGCTAGAAATTTGAAGATTTTTCATGAATTTTTGTTATATTTAATTAATGTTACCAACGGGGTGAAAAGTACCCAACATTCACAAATGGATCTCCATTATTTGATCTAATTTATAATTTATTTGCTTTTATTAATTTATAATTTATTTCTTAATTACTGCAAAATCAACTAAAAACAAATACACATTCAAATTTCGCGCGGGCCATATGCTTAGATCCGGAACCGGCACGAGAGCCAAATGAACAAAAGTAAAATAAAATTTTTTTTTACATTTTTACAGTACAGTGGCAGCACGTTCACTTTTTCAGTTCAGTCGGCAACTCTATTTTGCTCATTCACTCACTAAACCAGTAAAATACCCGGTGTGTCGTGCATATAAAATAAATAAATTTAGCGATTTAAATAGATGTTGAATATTTAAGTACGGATATATATACACATATGTATTTATAACAGAGTGCTATTGCATCATAATAAAACCATACCTTATTATTTAAATAAATCCAATCTAAGAGTTGTGATTCGAGTTTGCTCAGCTGTGTTTGTTTGATATTGCAAATGTTATTGTCGCGCTACATTCAAGTTGCGGGTCTTCGTGTACGAGTGCAAACGAATTATTTACAACGATAATTTTGGATGTTAAATAATAATAATAATTTAACAAGTTTCGCCCCTTTTATTGTTATAAGAAAAGTGGACTGTTCTGGCAATGTCTAATTCGTATGTGTGTACATATTTATGTATGTTTGTGGGCGTGTATGAGAGTGTGTGCGGGCGTTGTAATTTCTCCTTCGGGTCGTCATTGGCAAACGGGATGCTGATTATCAGTACTTTAACAGCTGGTGAATGAGCACTGCTTGCCTTAAAAAAAAATCGAACAGTGGATAAGCTGCTGCTGTTTATCTTATTTTATTTACTTTTAAAATGAGTTTTTCTGGTAAATCTTATATGTTAGATTTATGTTTGACCCAATATGTCAGTTTCTTATTTTGCAAGAAAGCTGTTGACAATCGAGCAAATTACCTTACGTATGTACATATGTATGTATGTTAATATTAATGTGTGCAATATGTATGTACATTCATATGTGTGAACATTTATTGTTTGTTTATTTTTGGTTAACCAGCAATTTTTAAGCTTTTAACTTGATTGTCGGCGACCGAATTTATTATTGTGTAGAATAATTATAAGTAAATACATATACAAACAAATTAATAAATGTTCAATATAGTACATTGATAATATCATATCATAATATCATATGATATGAATGGGGTGCTCACAATGGCAAACAGCGAATATATTGACTAAAGAGTACAGACAAAATATACCGCAATTACTCGGAAATCACGTATACAGCTTTTTTAAAAGAGGTGACTGTATATTAAAACAATAAAATAATGTAAGAGGCATTTTATTGAAGTATTATCATCTTCACTAACATTTAAGCTTTTTGTGGTATCCTGCTGGTTGAAGTCAGCTGCATGAATCAATGTATCTACATAATGTAATCTGAGAGATACTTTAACTTGACTTTAATGTTCTTGGGCACAGGGTATGGATTAGTCGGTAAACATGTTATGGTCGGCGCTGATCTATCGATATCATCGATAACAATAGTCGCCAGCTGTGGAGAACGCCATCTATCAGCGTCGACCAAAACATAAATACGGATGACAGGAATTAGGGAGTAGGAGATTAGGAGAGATGAGATTTTGAGAGAGTTGACAGGAGATTATTAGGTTAGGGCAGGAAAAATTAGTCTGGTCTGGCTCGTGGTTGTGAGGAGGAAGAAACCGGAAAGCAGCAGCCGCAACAGACAGCAGCAACAACAGCGGTCGTCGCAGCACAGCAGCCGCAACAGCAGCAGCCGCAACAGCACAGCAGCAACAACAGCGGTCGTCGCAGCACAGCAGCAACAACAGCAAAACAGCGTAGGATTGGCAGCACCCGCCGAGGCGCAGTGATTGTGAGCTCCAGACGCAGGCGAGGCTCTGGGTTGTCCTCGTACACATCTGACAGCATCCCGCACCCACTGAACACAACCACAAGGATTGCGCGTGAGTCCGTCCAAAAGCGCGCAAAGTGCCACGGTGCAGGCACAGGCACCTTTTCGCATCCAAGCTGCGGTAGCCAGCAGGTGCCGCTTTGCCTTCCGAATAGTCCACTGGCACGTTTTAGTCCCTGTAAATTGATATATTTATTCATTTGTTTTGCATAGTTCGTTTACACAACAACATACCTGCATATCGCCAGTTCGCTCTTTAGGGAATCTGATCTTAATAATACTTACCGAACATAGCTGAATCCTAAACACTCACATATTCGTTATATTAATACTCAAATACCATTGTTAGATTACTTATACACTACACTTAACATATTATATTTATATTCATCAGCTGTTTGGTTTATTTACATTTTTTTCGCGCTCATAGAAAACAGGGCTGCCAGAAAGTCATTCTTTACAATTAGTGTGCGATAGTTTGTGAGGTACTTTGTGTCAAATACGAAACCATCGAATAAACCTAAATAACATACAAAATGTAAAATGATATTGAAAATAGTTAATGAAGATTAAAAATTATAACGTTTAACTGAAATGAATTGTTAGTTTATTTATTAGGGTGAGATGGGTATGTGGTAGGTTGGGTGAAGTGTGGATTAGGGAGTCGGCACAAATATCGAACGCCGACTATAGGTAGGGAGGGCATCGTATGAGTGGATATCAACATCTGTCCACCAAATCCTTGCCAGCAGTTTGTCCGTATAGGTGTTGTGAAACCGAAGTCCGAGTATTGTATTCCTGTTATAAAAATATAAATTTCTTTGTTACCCGACTCGCCAGGTATCGAGGTCTTACTCATCCCTGAGTAGTGCCGATGGCTAGCCGGCAAATCGATATCTGGTTGCGATAGTCAAGTCGGATCATAACAAGTGGCGCCCAATGGAAAAGGATGCGAGGAGTAGGATTCCGCCTAAAGCAGGCGGCTGAAATTTGAATTTTAATTTGAAATAGAAACTATCGTCATCTTTGCCCATCGCGCATTGGGCAACCAGCTTTGATTGGACCGTAGGGAGGACCTTAAAGCCTCGCCTATCGCTGCCACGGTTGGGCTGTCTGGTGTGGCGTTTGAGTAAAGATGGCGATAATGAGTAGTCAGGTCTAGGGGCTGGTCCCGGAATGGAATTATCTTATCCAAAGCCGCGTTGCCGTTCCTAGGCCTGATGAAGTCCATATTGTTTATTAACGCTTATAGTGTTGGTGTAGAGGATATTTTTCATAGTCTTGACTGCGGTCCGCGTCTTGGAGTGTGTTTTCCAGTTCGTTGTTGTCCAGTCTTGTCAGTGTCTAGTATCGCTACCATTCCATAGTCTAAAAAGTCGAATTGTAAATAGGAGCCTGCTGGCAGGAAGGAAGTACGATAGCTACCGACGGATCCCACACCTGCCCATGTTCATCTCACCCATTTTTGTTTGTGAAGATAGTATTCGATATTTCGTGTTTGGTGTTTATTTATTCGATAGTTCGTTTGATGTGTTTTTTTTTGTTTATTTTTCAGCAAAGGCATTTGAATTAACCTGGCGGTTAGATTTAAAATAACCGTACACAGGGTATTTCTTTTGTTTTTTTGTTGTCAAATAATTGTTAGGCTTATTTTAGGATTATTTTCATATTTATTTATATAGGGTTTAGTATATAGAATAATATATGAAAGTAGGAATAGAATAGCTTGTTTTTTTTGTAATTTTTTGTTATTTATTATACCTGTTGCATGTTTAAGGAGAAAGATTAGAGAATTATGGATTTTTTTCGAAGTGGAGGTGCAGAAGGGGATCAGATCCCGAGCGAACTCAAGTCAGCGATCAATATCGCGCTGCTCCAGGCCCAGCAAACATATGTGACGGCAATGGATACAGAGTTCGCCGAATACAAGGCCATGATCCGCCAGGAGATGCTAACATTCATGGCGCAGATCCGGGAGACGGTCCGGAGCATGTATGCAGTAGATCACGCGCAAGCAGAGCAGCCGCAGCACCAAGCACCGTCAGCATCGACAGCGAACCCCACGCCATCAACGCCGCAGCAGTTCCGGGCACCGACAGAATTCTCTGTGGAGGTTGTGCCACTAGTCGCTCCAGATCTTCTCGTTAATGGGTGGCACAACGAGGTTTCTAAATCACAGCAGGCACGCGAGCCGATCCTATCATTGGCATCTCCTCCTTCAGAAGCAGCGCAGAATAACTTCAGCGACGTGGAAGGCACCAGTTCCAGTTCCCTGGAAGCACCGCAAAAATCGCAAGTGTCTCACAATCAACAACACGTCGATGAGCAGAGGCAATCCACGAACGGCTCTCTAGGAGCATGCGCATCCGGATACTGGAATTGCAGTCGGATAGTATGAAAAAACCGGAGCAGAATTCTCAGCAGTGGCCCTGGGTCACAACAGCCCGTGATTTTCAGATGCAGAGGATCAGTCGAGCCGAACATTGGTTTAAAAGGCCCGCGAAGATCGGGAAGATAGTGAACTGGCTCGATTTGCGCAATCGATTGCAGCAACAGTGCCACACCGGATTCCAGAGACGTTTTGGCAAGGAGACTGATGCTCCGAGACCATTGATAGATCCAGGGACGGATCCGGTGGTGGAATCACTATACCGGCCGCGTGCTGGCGGAGGAAATCCGGAGAGCATCCCCGTTCCTAAAAGTTCCTGTTGTCGCATGGCTCGTCGGAATGCAAATGATGGATGCGCAATCTGGAATGGAAAAACAATTAGTAGATTGCCCGGCTAACTTAGTCGAGAGCTGAGACTCTTAATCTCAGGGCGTGGGCGATGGCCTACGTTGGCGCCTGTAACTCTGATCTTCTGCTTCCTCTATCCCCCCCCAGGAAGGGTGTGTTGTTATGGTCGGCGCTGATCTATCGATATCATCGATAACAATAGTCGCCAGCTGTGGAGAACGCCATCTATCAGCGTCGACCAAAACATAAATACGGATGACAGGAATTAGGGAGTAGGAGATTAGGAGAGATGAGATTTTGAGAGAGTTGACAGGAGATTATTAGGTTAGGGCAGGAAAAATTAGTCTGGTCTGGCTCGTGGTTGTGAGGAGGAAGAAACCGGAAAGCAGCAGCCGCAACAGACAGCAGCAACAACAGCGGTCGTCGCAGCACAGCAGCCGCAACAGCAGCAGCCGCAACAGCACAGCAGCAACAACAGCGGTCGTCGCAGCACAGCAGCAACAACAGCAAAACAGCGTAGGATTGGCAGCACCCGCCGAGGCGCAGTGATTGTGAGCTCCAGACGCAGGCGAGGCTCTGGGTTGTCCTCGTACACATCTGACAGCATCCCGCACCCACTGAACACAACCACAAGGATTGCGCGTGAGTCCGTCCAAAAGCGCGCAAAGTGCCACGGTGCAGGCACAGGCACCTTTTCGCATCCAAGCTGCGGTAGCCAGCAGGTGCCGCTTTGCCTTCCGAATAGTCCACTGGCACCTTTTAGTCCCTGTAAATTGATATATTTATTCATTTGTTTTGCATAGTTCGTTTACACAACAACATACCTGCATATCGCCAGTTCGCTCTTTAGGGAATCTGATCTTAATAATACTTACCGAACATAGCTGAATCCTAAACACTCACATATTCGTTATATTAATACTCAAATACCATTGTTAGATTACTTATACACTACACTTAACATATTATATTTATATTCATCAGCTGTTTGGTTTATTTACATTTTTTTCGCGCTCATAGAAAACAGGGCTGCCAGAAAGTCATTCTTTACAATTAGTGTGCGATAGTTTGTGAGGTACTTTGTGTCAAATACGAAACCATCGAATAAACCTAAATAACATACAAAATGTAAAATGATATTGAAAATAGTTAATGAAGATTAAAAATTATAACGTTTAACTGAAATGAATTGTTAGTTTATTTATTAGGGTGAGATGGGTATGTGGTAGGTTGGGTGAAGTGTGGATTAGGGAGTCGGCACAAATATCGAACGCCGACTATAGGTAGGGAGGGCATCGTATGAGTGGATATCAACATCTGTCCACCAAATCCTTGCCAGCAGTTTGTCCGTATAGGTGTTGTGAAACCGAAGTCCGAGTATTGTATTCCTGTTATAAAAATATAAATTTCTTTGTTACCCGACTCGCCAGGTATCGAGGTCTTACTCATCCCTGAGTAGTGCCGATGGCTAGCCGGCAAATCGATATCTGGTTGCGATAGTCAAGTCGGATCATAACAAGTGGCGCCCAATGGAAAAGGATGCGAGGAGTAGGATTCCGCCTAAAGCAGGCGGCTGAAATTTGAATTTTAATTTGAAATAGAAACTATCGTCATCTTTGCCCATCGCGCATTGGGCAACCAGCTTTGATTGGACCGTAGGGAGGACCTTAAAGCCTCGCCTATCGCTGCCACGGTTGGGCTGTCTGGTGTGGCGTTTGAGTAAAGATGGCGATAATGAGTAGTCAGGTCTAGGGGCTGGTCCCGGAATGGAATTATCTTATCCAAAGCCGCGTTGCCGTTCCTAGGCCTGATGAAGTCCATATTGTTTATTAACGCTTATAGTGTTGGTGTAGAGGATATTTTTCATAGTCTTGACTGCGGTCCGCGTCTTGGAGTGTGTTTTCCAGTTCGTTGTTGTCCAGTCTTGTCAGTGTCTAGTATCGCTACCATTCCATAGTCTAAAAAGTCGAATTGTAAATAGGAGCCTGCTGGCAGGAAGGAAGTACGATAGCTACCGACGGATCCCACACCTGCCCATGTTCATCTCACCCATTTTTGTTTGTGAAGATAGTATTCGATATTTCGTGTTTGGTGTTTATTTATTCGATAGTTCGTTTGATGTGTTTTTTTTTGTTTATTTTTCAGCAAAGGCATTTGAATTAACCTGGCGGTTAGATTTAAAATAACCGTACACAGGGTATTTCTTTTGTTTTTTTGTTGTCAAATAATTGTTAGGCTTATTTTAGGATTATTTTCATATTTATTTATATAGGGTTTAGTATATAGAATAATATATGAAAGTAGGAATAGAATAGCTTGTTTTTTTTGTAATTTTTTGTTATTTATTATACCTGTTGCATGTTTAAGGAGAAAGATTAGAGAATTATGGATTTTTTTCGAAGTGGAGGTGCAGAAGGGGATCAGATCCCGAGCGAACTCAAGTCAGCGATCAATATCGCGCTGCTCCAGGCCCAGCAAACATATGTGACGGCAATGGATACAGAGTTCGCCGAATACAAGGCCATGATCCGCCAGGAGATGCTAACATTCATGGCGCAGATCCGGGAGACGGTCCGGAGCATGTATGCAGTAGATCACGCGCAAGCAGAGCAGCCGCAGCACCAAGCACCGTCAGCATCGACAGCGAACCCCACGCCATCAACGCCGCAGCAGTTCCGGGCACCGACAGAATTCTCTGTGGAGGTTGTGCCACTAGTCGCTCCAGATCTTCTCGTTAATGGGTGGCACAACGAGGTTTCTAAATCACAGCAGGCACGCGAGCCGATCCTATCATTGGCATCTCCTCCTTCAGAAGCAGCGCAGAATAACTTCAGCGACGTGGAAGGCACCAGTTCCAGTTCCCTGGAAGCACCGCAAAAATCGCAAGTGTCTCACAATCAACAACACGTCGATGAGCAGAGGCAATCCACGAACGGCTCTCTAGGAGCATGCGCATCCGGATACTTGGAATTGCAGTCGGATAGTATGAAAAAACCGGAGCAGAATTCTCAGCAGTGGCCCTGGGTCACAACAGCCCGTGATTTTCAGATGCAGAGGATCAGTCGAGCCGAACATTGGTTTAAAAGGCCCGCGAAGATCGGGAAGATAGTGAACTGGCTCGATTTGCGCAATCGATTGCAGCAACAGTGCCACACCGGATTCCAGAGACGTTTTGGCAAGGAGACTGATGCTCCGAGACCATTGATAGATCCAGGGACGGATCCGGTGGTGGAATCACTATACCGGCCGCGTGCTGGCGGAGGAAATCCGGAGAGCATCCCCGTTCCTAAAAGTTCCTGTTGTCGCATGGCTCGTCGGAATGCAAATGATGGATGCGCAATCTGGAATGGAAAAACAATTAGTAGATTGCCCGGCTAACTTAGTCGAGAGCTGAGACTCTTAATCTCAGGGCGTGGGCGATGGCCTACGTTGGCGCCTGTAACTCTGATCTTCTGCTTCCTCTATCCCCCCCCAGGAAGGGTGTGTTGTTATGGTCGGCGCTGATCTATCGATATCATCGATAACAATAGTCGCCAGCTGTGGAGAACGCCATCTATCAGCGTCGACCAAAACATAAATACGGATGACAGGAATTAGGGAGTAGGAGATTAGGAGAGATGAGATTTTGAGAGAGTTGACAGGAGATTATTAGGTTAGGGCAGGAAAAATTAGTCTGGTCTGGCTCGTGGTTGTGAGGAGGAAGAAACCGGAAAGCAGCAGCCGCAACAGACAGCAGCAACAACAGCGGTCGTCGCAGCACAGCAGCCGCAACAGCAGCAGCCGCAACAGCACAGCAGCAACAACAGCGGTCGTCGCAGCACAGCAGCAACAACAGCAAAACAGCGTAGGATTGGCAGCACCCGCCGAGGCGCAGTGATTGTGAGCTCCAGACGCAGGCGAGGCTCTGGGTTGTCCTCGTACACATCTGACAGCATCCCGCACCCACTGAACACAACCACAAGGATTGCGCGTGAGTCCGTCCAAAAGCGCGCAAAGTGCCACGGTGCAGGCACAGGCACCTTTTCGCATCCAAGCTGCGGTAGCCAGCAGGTGCCGCTTTGCCTTCCGAATAGTCCACTGGCACCTTTTAGTCCCTGTAAATTGATATATTTATTCATTTGTTTTGCATAGTTCGTTTACACAACAACATACCTGCATATCGCCAGTTCGCTCTTTAGGGAATCTGATCTTAATAATACTTACCGAACATAGCTGAATCCTAAACACTCACATATTCGTTATATTAATACTCAAATACCATTGTTAGATTACTTATACACTACACTTAACATATTATATTTATATTCATCAGCTGTTTGGTTTATTTACATTTTTTTCGCGCTCATAGAAAACAGGGCTGCCAGAAAGTCATTCTTTACAATTAGTGTGCGATAGTTTGTGAGGTACTTTGTGTCAAATACGAAACCATCGAATAAACCTAAATAACATACAAAATGTAAAATGATATTGAAAATAGTTAATGAAGATTAAAAATTATAACGTTTAACTGAAATGAATTGTTAGTTTATTTATTAGGGTGAGATGGGTATGTGGTAGGTTGGGTGAAGTGTGGATTAGGGAGTCGGCACAAATATCGAACGCCGACTATAGGTAGGGAGGGCATCGTATGAGTGGATATCAACATCTGTCCACCAAATCCTTGCCAGCAGTTTGTCCGTATAGGTGTTGTGAAACCGAAGTCCGAGTATTGTATTCCTGTTATAAAAATATAAATTTCTTTGTTACCCGACTCGCCAGGTATCGAGGTCTTACTCATCCCTGAGTAGTGCCGATGGCTAGCCGGCAAATCGATATCTGGTTGCGATAGTCAAGTCGGATCATAACAAACAGTAAACTTCATCTTTCTATATGCATAATATATGTACATAGGTGGGTAGTCCCATGTTCCTTTGGACATAATATTCTGGCGGGCCGGGCTCGTGCTTAACTTTGAGGTACGGACATTGGCGAGAGGGGAGTGGCAAAATTTGAAAACAAATTTGATCTGCATGGGAAGTGAAGTTTGTGTGCTTCAGCTCTATATCGACTCGGCTGTTGATGCTGATCAAGAAATATATAATATATACACTCTTCAAAAAAATGTATGCGTACAAGCTCATTGCGAAACTTTGATTGTCAAAAAATAATACTTGTATTTACGATATTTTCTTAATTTATTTTTAATGAAAACTACATTATCAATGATTTTGTGGCACAGAAAAAGTATGCGTACAAGCTAGAGATGGGCATGGGCCTCCTTTTTGAGGCACGGCACGGCCCAAGCACGGCTGGTAAAAACTGAGGCCCAACACGGCCCAACACGGGATTTTTTTAAATAGGCACGGCACGGACAAAAACTTTATTCATTTTTGTCACTTCATGGCGTCACTTTTTTATTATAATGGCATCAATCGTGCTATCGATGTTGTAAGTGTTCGCAAATTGTGCGATACATCGATGAATTCTACAGCTCAAGCTGACAAACAAGCGATAAAACTACGCCAACTTATCGATAGTACCATATTTAAGTTCAAAATCTGTACCGTGCCTACCGTGCCTCCCGTGCCTACCGTGCCTACCGACTTTGGCACGGTAAAACACGGCAATTTTTAATAAGGGGCCCAACACGGACCAACACGGATTTTTTTAAAATAGGCACGGCACGGCACGGCCCATGCCCATCTCTAGTCAAGCTAAAACTAGTCGACGGTGTTACAGTCGATCATACTCGACTGTCGGAGACCCCGTACTTGCTATGGAAAAGCAAACACTGTCTAAAATAAAAAAATATAAATCGCGCCAAATATTAATATATTTATGTACTTTATGTACTTTTCGCCCAACAAGGGGCTCCAGTCGGCTACGGCCGAGAGTGCTCGACTGTTAGATACCCTGTGCCCTGGCACAACGATAGCTTAATACTTAGTTGCACGCCGAAGACTTGATAATTCCCAGCAAGCAATATGTGCGTTTTCTGACACTTTTCGGACACTTTTTTATGAGCATTCACCGTCATTATGTGCCCAAAAAAGAGTCCGGAATGAGCGTTTTTTTCTATGAAAACGGTCTCACTTAATGTGGAAGATTTCTGAGTCTAATCTGACTCTTTTCTGACACAGATATAAGTGCTTTCACCCTCCCAATGAAGCATATAAAAACCTCAGAAAAGACACATAAAATTTACTTTTCTATGCACATGAATCGCTTCCTGAAAGGTTCTTTTCAAATGCATATTGGGATGCAAGTTTAATTGCAAATAGTGCACCAAATTAGAGATTTAAACGGAATTAATTTTAATGATCTAATACTCGTAATATGATTATATTTGACTTAAAAGTTAACAAAATGAGAAGAAAGTTGAGAAAATTATAACCTCACATCTTCAACACTTATGTAGCTCTATTATCTCACCTACTCAACACGGGTTTATGAGATGTAGATCTACAACCACTAACCTACTAGAGTTTACTTCTTTAGTGATTAAAGGGTTCAAGAAAAAGATGCAAACTGATGTTATTTATACTGATTTTAGTAAAGCTTTTGATTCCGTTAACCACTCTCTACTCATTCATAAGCTTGATCTTCTTGGTTTTCCATACAATCTTCTTCTTTGGATTTCAAATTATTTAAGTAACAGAACACAAAGAGTTATTTTCAAAAATTCATTTTCAAAGTCAGTTAAAGTTACTTCTGCAGTACCGCAAGGTAGTCATCTTGGTCCACTACTCATTACGTTATTTATAAATAATCTTCCATCTTTATTATCTCACTCCCATGCTATCATGTATGCGGATGACGTCAAGCTTTGTTTATCGTTTAGCGATCCTTCTTCTTTTAGTCTCTTGCAAGCAGACTTAAATGCTTTCCATCTTTGGTGCCAAGATAATTTATTAAATCTCAATAGTTCGAAATGTAAAGTTATGACTTTCTATAGATCTTCCCGCATTATTTCACAGTACTCACTTAATGGCATTATATTGGAATGCTTAAATGATTCCGAAAGATCAGTTAATGACCTGGGTATAGTTCTAGATCATAGACTGAAATTTGATAAGCATATTGCTATAGCTGTCAATAAAGCAATGGGAGTTCTCGGGTTTATTAAGCGATGGTCCAAGGAATTTGATGATCCCTTCACTACTAAACTTCTTTACACGTCTCTTGTTCGTCCAATTCTTGAGTATGGATCATGTGTGTGGTCTCCTCAATATGAATCCCATCGTGCCAGGATAGAGTCGATTCAAAAACAATTTTTAATTTTTGCTTTACGCGGCTTGAGTTGGAACTCGGAAATTCAGTTGCCTTCGTATTCTAGTAGACTTCTCTTACTCAATCTTCCCTCTCTTACTAACCGTAGAATTATGCTTGGAGTAATGTTCATCCACAAATTACTGCACGGTCATATAGACTCGGCTAATTTGTTGGAAGAAATAACCTTCAATGTACCTTCTAGAGTAACTCGTAACTTTAATCCTTTATATCTCCAACGTTGTTTCACTAACTGGGAATTGCACGAACCTCTTCGTACTCTGTGTGCAGATTATAATAAACTGTACCTCACGATTAGTTTCGAGTGTTCTCCGCTCATTATTAAAGCCTCTATATTATCATGTCTAACTAATATAACCAACTAACTACTCATTAATATCATTTTGGTCTGATTGGGTTTTTCTGGGTTTTCCCCAATCCTAGCAACAAATGTTGGGCCAATCATTTTCTTTTTCATTTTAGATTCCCCAGAGAATTTTAGATTCTTAATTTTAAACTTCATTTTAATTTATTTTGTAATTTAAATATATATATTTTATAATTTTAATGTATTATTTGCTGTGTCTGCTGCTTTTAGCCAGACAATAAATAAATAAATAAATAAATAAATAAATAAACATAAAAATTAAAACTTATATAAACATACATAAATTTTTAAATACTATTTTGCAAACACGTCTTTGTCATTCACGTTTTATTGCACAACTGAATGAATATGTGAATTGTCTGTCGTCTTGCATATCGTATGATTCTGCTTCAACTCTGTGCTATTTATGAGCAAGTGCTTAGAAAGCACTGAATGTGCTCCGAAAACCCTCAAATTGATGTGTTTACTCCCAAAACGCTCTTAAGCTCGGGTCTTTTCAGACACATAATTCTGAGCGCTCTGAACTTGGCTTGCTGGGTTGTTTGTATTACACCTGTATGTTTAAGTGAACTGATTCAAGTCAAATTCGGTCAAAATGTAAAAGACATAGAATATTCCCAATCTATGAGTTCGGTTGAGATACTAAATAAAATTGCATGCTACATCTATATTTTCGATCAATCGTTTCTATGACAGCTATATGATATAGTGGTCCGATATCAACCAAATTTCATCAGGACGTATGGGACCATCCGATATGCATATTCTGTCAGTTTGGTTCAGATATCTCAAACAACAAAAAAGTTGTTTACACGAAGACTTGATTTTTAACTGATCGTTCCTAGGACAGCTATAGGATATAGTGGTTCTTTTTCAAACAAATTAAGTCAGGATGTGTGGGACCATCCCATGTGCATATTCTATCAGCTTAGTTCAGATATCTCAAACAACAAAAAAGTTGTTCATTCTTCGACTTGATCTTCGACTGATCGTTCCTATGGCAGCTATATGATATAGTGATCCGATTTCAACCAAATTAAGTCAGAACTTATGGAACCATCCCATATACATGTTCGGTCGAATCGGTTCAGATATCTCAAACAACAAAAAAGTTATTCATTCTTCGACTTGATTTTCGACTGATCGTTCCTATGGCAGCCAAATGTTTTAGAGGTCCAAAATCTAAAACAAATTCGATCTGCTTGCAATATAGGCGAACCTACACACCAAGTTTGGAGTCTGTAGCTCTTAGAGTCTCTAGGATCTAGGCACTCTTACAGACGGACATGGCTATATCGACTCGGCTATTGATACTGATCAAGAATATACATACATATATACTTTATGGGGTCTGCCACGCCTCCTTCGGCCTGTTACGGACCTTTTTTTGTGACAAAGTTAAAAGACCCATGTACTTTTTTTAAGTACTAAACACAACAAAAATTACGCCCATTTATTAAAAAACATTATATGTATCTAATAAGATATCAATTATATGTGTACGGATAATTTACGCATGTACAAGAAATGTGCAAAGTAAAATGACTAAAGTCTATACTCTGGCTTAAACTTATCCCTACTGCTGATTACAAATGTGAGGAATCCTAACGTAAGATGCTTAATATTTGAATTTGACAGTCGTATCGGTTTCTACTGACTGAGAATGGATCTTGTTAGAACAATTTATTTCTAAATACAAATGGAATGTTGATAAGCGTAAATATAAATGAATAATATTAGATCTTAAGTTTCACTTTTCAGAGTCATGAACTTTCTCTTAATCTGTAAGCACATTCACATTTATAAATATATTTGAGAGGAATATATATCTCTCATTTGGTACGCCAAGAATAAAATTTGAGAAATGCGAATGCGAAGCACTTAATTGCACGAGTATTTTAGGTACGTGCCAGCCCTCAGCGACAAAAGTAAAAGTTCACTAAACTCATTAAATGTATTAGTAAAAATACACCTGTTATTACCTATTACATACTACCTATTAGTTAACTTTGTTTATTTTTTTTAAGACACATGGTTAGGTACCTGAAATATAGATCTATAGAATCATCACCTTTTGATTAATTCTTTTACCATACCATGCCCTCAATCAAAATATCATTTGAAATTTTAAACCTTAAAAACGAGCACATATTTGTCACCTGCCCTAACAATAGTAGTGTTACGGCTCGAACTTTCAGGAACTTGTCACACAATGCCCCCTCGCATTCCGCACGACTTACAATATAAATTAGTTTATTAGTTTTTTTAAACTACATATTATGACAAATTGTACAACACGGAGTCGAAGGCTTAATCTTATCAGTATCTAGTACTCCCAGAAATATGTATTGCAACTTTAGATTTACTATTTCATATTATATCTAATTTTTATCAAATAAAATGCAAATAAAATAAATATTCATTAAAAACTATAGTGTGTGTTAAGAGCATATGTATGTATGTCTGAGAATACCATCTCCGACTACTCTCTTGACTATAATTAATGCTCGTTTGTGTGCGCTCTAAACATAACTGAAATGCAAGCATAAGTCAAAAGAAATGTCATACAGAAATGTAGTTATATTTCTGTACGAGAATTATGACATCAACTCGGTTTGAGTCGCTGCAACGGGACGGAACCAACACAGCGGAACCAAATCTCAGCATCTCAACTGCATTTGACAGAGAGAACTTTTTAAGCTAACTTTCCTATTTACCTATCTATCTATCTGTGTATTCCGTGTAAATTTTGTGTGATTATTGAGTGAACAGCTGCTTTTCTTGCTGCTCCAATTGGAACTGCAGTCGCACAGAAGAAAGCTGTAGAAACGGTTGGCTTTTTCTTTTTCTGCATTGGTCTTAAATTAAATTGAATTCTAACGATCGGGCTATCGCTCCGATGCCAATTCTTCTCTCTACTCGTGATGTTTTTCTCTTACGCAAGCTATCTCTCTTAGTTTACCCCACTCTCTCTCTCTCTCTCTCTCTCTCTCTCTCTGTGTGGTTGTTAGAGCAGCTGATGATGATGACGATGCTAGCCAACGTTGGGTCTCAATACACAGAGTCTCGTCGAGCAATAATATACGAGTACGCTGCTTTTCAGTTACGCGATTCTATTTTCTTTTTGTCGTTGTTGTTGTATTCATTGCTGAAAATACATGGGAGAAAAAAAAGTGCCGCATAAGTGTTATTACTCATTGTATATCCGCGTATTTCTATATGTTGCAAATGTTGACATTCATTCGCAGAACTCTACAGACTGAGGTGTTTTTCGCATACATATGCCTCCATATGGCAAAAAGTCGGACAAAGCGAAACCACATGTGATATATTTACATAGACCCGTAATCACTGTTGATATTGCCGTATGCATACTTATCTCCAAGTGATATACACATAAATAGCTATTACCGTATCCGGACCAGTGCCAGGTACTATGGGAAACCAACAAAGCCAGCCCGATGGTATGTCAACGAGTCAGATATCTATTTATCATTATTTGCGATAAGAATTCCCATCTACAATATTAACCGATAAAACTTACAATTGGCAAACACAACTGGAACAGTGTAACCAAACGCTCAAAGTTCGACGATTTCAGTTTCCCTTTTCAAGTACAATTTGAGTATTTAAAATGAGTTGTCATGCATTTACTGGCTATAGTTGGAGTGTGAGTGTGATCATATAGGAAAATGTCTAGCAGTTACTTGTTTCATGTTGATCTTTAGCTTTTAGCATCTTTACTAAGTTTTTCTACAAACCGTCAGGTAGAAATGTCTATATAAAAGCGAGCAACTACCAGGCAAAATACGAGATATACGACACAATAAAAAAAGGTACATGGGATTGTTTGTAGAGTTACTGTTATTGGTAAGATTTTAAGCTTCATTCATGTGACTGCTGCGATTGCAGATGTTAAAGAAAACCTTGACAGATGCCATTCTACTACAAACAACTCTTTAATTTGACTATAAACTGAGACTAAGACTCCAATTGATGAATTTACACCTGCTCATAGCGCCTTACTCAATGAATAGCCATAGTAGAAGAGATAGAGAGAGGGAGAGAGAACATCAAGTGGCTCGTCTACTTTAAATGGGTCAAAGCTAAAAACAAAACGCACCATCCATAACCACTTCGCAGATATGTGCATTCACACACGCACACTCACACCATACGAATACAATTACGAGAGGTGACTGATAAATTTTCAGTCTAAGTAAGAAGACTTTATAAATTTGTTAAAATTACGTTTACGATCCATAAATTTGACAAAACTAATGGTTAATGAATTTAACTGCTTCCGAAAACTGCCTTCTTTAAAATAAACATATTTAGATTTATGTTTAAAAATCGCAAAACGAGAAAAAAAAATAAAAAATAAGCAATTTCAATGTCCACATGTGTGCCCTTATAATGATTTTTTAGGGAACGGATATAAAAGTAGCTCGGCGAAAAAAGAAACAAATTTGCATATTCCTTCTTAGGCCAATGACTTGTCAGTCCACCCTCGTGTGGTGTAAATATATCAATGAGTACTCATAGCTGGGCAAGGGATTGCTCAAAAAGTGTGTGTGGATGCATCAAATATTCACAGTTCATTCGAAATAATTTTGGAAATTGTTTGCTGCATTTAAATTATGAGTTGAATGATATGATAATTAGGGTGTTCATTTTACTCTAGCAGGGTTGCAAATTGAAATCGTTGCAAGCTTGCTACGAGAGCAGCGCTTTATGTGGAAAGCGTTGAACATAACCACAGTGGGCTGTTTTTTGTTTACATTTTGTTGAATATGTTCAACGCTTTCCACATAATGCGCTGCTCTCGTAGCAAGCTTGCAACGATTTCAATCTGCAACCCTGCTAGAGTAAAATGAACACCCTAAATGATTCGTTTGATTTTTCTTTTCGTTTCCGCTAACAGACAATGATGTGGAAACTGCGCTAGCCGAGTCCCAGGCTATTGTGATGAGCGCATCGCAGACACAGCAATCACAACAATCACAGCAGCGACAGCAGCAGTTGCTCAACCATCACATGATCGATTCCCAGATCTCGGTTAGTAGTGGGGCTTCCATACAGACTGCGATCTTCCAATCGCTGAGCAATTCGCCGGCGCACACAAATCGCAGCACAGGACTGCTACAGCATACCACGTCCACGATCAGCAGCAACTCGACCACCTCGGTCAACTCCCAAGGTGTCGCCTATGCCGCCGAAGCGTTGAACTCACAGAGGGCTGCGGAGCAGATCAACTCGTTACTTGAGCACATTAGTCCAGCCCAAGCGGCGGCAGCGATGAGCGGCGAGGGTGTGCTCAATATCGCCGATGTGGCCGATCTGTTGCATCCACAGCATGCGATCATCACTGGAGGTCGTTCTCAGGAGGGTTGTCCTCTTATCATCTTCCCGGATAACAACAACTTCAACTCTATCGAAGAAGCCGACTATCAAAAGCTAATCTTGTACCTCAGCTCAGTGCCATCGTAAGTGAAGCGATTACTTTGATATTTCGATAATTATAACATCTCTTTTAAAGTCTCCAAGATGCAGATCTTGGATTCCATTTGATTATCGATCGTCGCAAGGACAGATGGACATCGGTGAAGACGGCATTACAGCGAATATCGGTGTGTTGTTGATGTGTGACGACTGAGACTTTTGATCGATACTTTAACTGAATCTTTAAATTCCAGATCTACTTCCCTGGTATTATACACGTGGTCTATGTGCTGCGACCCTCGGGTCTCTTTCAGAAGGCTATCTCTGAGGTGAGCTCAAAGTTTTCCTCCAAGGATGAATATCGCTTCCGGCTTGTCGTCTGCTCAGCTCTCTCCGATCTACACGAATTCGTCGATGCAAGTCAGTTAACCCCCGACATGGGCGGCTCTCTGATCTACTCGCACCACGAGTGGATTCAGCAGCGGATTGTAAGTATTTTCTAATCTGCTTCAATGTACATTCTAAAACAATCTACTCCTTGTAGTCCCTTGAGAAATTCTCCAGCTTGACCCATCAAGTGTCTGCCGAGCTGGACGTCTTTATTCAAGCCATACATGACACGGAGTTCCCCAATTCCGTTGAGGCGACTAGAAAGCTATTGGAAGATCAGGGCGTGGACTATGCGCGGCTAAAGGTTACTTTGCGCTGCAATTCCTCACTGGCTTATTGCTAATTTTTAAACATTTTCAGGATGAGATTCTTGCCGCGGCGAGACATGGCGAGACGCTTTTAAACAAGATCAAATCAAATGAGGAGCTCAAGGAGTTCTCCGAACGGACCGGCAATGTCAGCGCTATTGAGAGGTACTTACACTACACGTACTATGTATTCCACACTACACAACATAAGTTTGGTGTTTTTGAATTGCCCTGTTACCGTATTCTGCAGTATTTGGTTCGATATTTTAAACTCTCTTAACGCGTTTCTCTTAACTCTTAACTTAACTAACTTCTCTTTTGATTAACTTTCGAAAACTATTCGCTTTTGGTTTCCTTTTTTATAGCTCTGCACTGGTTATTATCTAATAATAATTATACTTACA
>JBAMBJ010000999.1:0-22105 GCA_037043495.1 Drosophila recens | reverse complement strand
AGTAAAGAGAAGTGCAGCTGGGTAAATGGGCACTTCACATTCAGTAGGAATTTCAATGGAAATCTTTTGAAATTGTTGCGCATTTAAATTACACTTGTATTTCTAATTAGCCTAGGTACAAAAATTTCGTATTTGCCTAATTGCCATTTTCGTTTGAGCCGAAAAATTTACATTGTAAGGCCATAGAATTGAGAAAATGAGTCTATAAAACAAATACTGAAAACCTAATGACTGCGATTTTTGTAAATACTTACTTTCAATTTTATTTTTATTTTGCAGAGCCCTCGACGGAAATAATTGGTGCACCAGATTTGTATATAGAAAGCGGTTCGACTATTAATCTCACCTGTGTCATACTCAACTCACCTGAGCCGCCGGCCTATATCTTTTGGAATCACAACAATGCAGTAAGTGCGATTTTTCACATTTTGTTTTTATACCCGTTACTAAAAAAAATAAAAAGAAAAGGGTATATTGTATTTTAAAATGTATGTAACAGCGGGAAGGAAGCATCTCCGACCCTATAAAGTATATATATTATTGATCAGCATCAACAGAAGAGTCGATATAGCCATTGTAACATCCTAGATCTCATAGACAATAAGAGCTAGAGCAAATCGCGAGGAACCACCACTCGCACGTTTTTTTGTTTAGTAATTAACGCTAAATACTATTATTAGCTATCATCCTACTTAATCGCAACAAGATGGGCCAATCAGATCGGCTGTTTTAAGTTTGCAATACAATTTTTTTTTATATGCACTTAAATAATTAACGGGTATTCTATAGTCGGAAGCTCGACCATAGCTTTTTCCGCTTGTTCCTTTTCGAATTCTGTCAATTTGGACTGGCAATTACTTAGGGGTATCATTATGGCGTTACCTATAAATGATGAGGGAATCTGGGACGATACTTCAATTTAGTAACTTTTAAATTAGCTTTGCAATGGCACAGAACTCTGAAACTTTTTTTTAGCACCCTTCTATTATTTGTGTCTGTGTGTGTGTGTGTGTGTTTGGTCCTGTTGTGAGTTGAGTGCAAGAAAATGCCATTTAAGCACTATGCGAATGCGAGGGACAAGCCCGGAAAACCCGTCGAGGCAAGGGTTTTAAATGGATTTTGGTTTTGCAACCCCTACATTTTCCTCCCTCTATCTTTTTGGTTGCTGTTGCTGTTGTTGTTGTTGTTATTGTCAGTGGCATCCCTGCGGCTGTTTGAGCCACGTTTTAGTTTTGCCATTTTAGGTGTTTTTCCTTCAGTTCAGTTCATGCTTTGGGACTTTAGTCACGGTCATGTTTTGGCTTATTGTATTGGGAATTCGTAAGGGTTGATGCTCACAGTCCTCTCTCTATTGTTATATATATTTTTTTTTCTATAGAGCGGTAAGGTATTAAGAAGGGTTCTATAGGAAGTTGCCATTAGTGCCAGTTTTTTTCTTTGCCAGATTTAATTTTATTGTTTTGCTTTCATTCGCAATCTTTCTTATTTTCCTATGCATATTTCTTCGTTTTTTGCCGTTGCCTTTGGCGTTGGTGTTATTCAAGTTTTTAATTTTCCAGCTGCGTGCAACAGTGCGTATGCGTAATCTGGGGACACACAGTTTTATGGCTTAGAAAATGAAAGTCGCATAAAATCTAATTTGATGCGACTTCGTCCATGCGGCATTGTAAATGTCATTCGCATACAAATTGCAAATGCTTCTCACGCTCATTTCTCTTTTCTCTTTTTTTTATATTTTTCTTGTTTGTGTGTTTTATGTGCACACACATAAATGTTCAAGTGCTTCAGACTGTAATTCTTTGGTCTCTCTTCACTTTACAGATAATCAACTATGATTCGCCCCGGGGCGGTGTCTCGGTAGTTACCAACAAAGGTGAGACGACGACATCTTTTCTTCTGATTAAATCAGCGCGTCCATCGGACTCCGGGCATTATCAATGTAATCCATCAAATGCGAAGCCCAAAAGCGTCACGGTACATGTGCTGAATGGTAAGTAAAATCAACGACAACTCAACACACAAAATCCACAAGCCAAACACAAAAGACAATATTCCGCAATGAAAATGAAAATGCAAATGAAAGTATAATAAAAAACGAAAAGTTTATTTTTTATCAACAGCAGCATCAGTTGAATACCCTACAAATATTTAAAGAAATATATTTAAATATAAATAAATGTATATAAAATATTAATATAACCATTATTTTTTATTCTAAATATATTTTCCGCTGTTTTGTTGACGTTAAATAAATAGGTAACTGTATTAATAAATGATTCTGTTACTGAAATCATATTATTCAAAGTAAATAATTATATATTAAATATTTGTTAATTTAAAATCATTATTTTTTGACTCTTAACATATTTTTCCCTTGTTTGTTAACTTTTACTAAATAATTAACTAAATTAATACGTGACAAATAATATTTGATTCAGTTATTGAATGAATTATTCAAAGTAAATAACTAACAATTAATAAATATTTGTTATTTTAAAATCATTCTTTTTTGACTCTTAATATATTTTTCCTTTATTTTTGTTGACGCTTAATAAATAAGCAACTAAATGATTAAGTTGTTGAAAGAATTATTTAAAGTAAAAAATGAACAATTAATAAAAATTGTTTAATTTAAAATCCAATTTATTAAATGTCTTAATATTTTTTCCATTTTTTTTACGTCAAATAAATAATAATAATAGCTAAGTTTCTTGAAATAAACTATAAAATATTTTACACAAATTATGTTAAGTTTAGCATACCCGCAAAAAGAAGTGAATAATGGTCAAGAGAAATACAATGGACCATGGCAAAAGTTTGGCGTGATGGTCAGAAATATAAATGGCAAGAGACTGACGGGGAGGCGGGATTCCGTTAAGTTCAGCTTAGTCCAGAAGAATACACAAAGACTCACGAAAAGTGCAGAAGTAAAGCATGCTAATGAAGAAAACAAAAGGGTTAGAAGCGCCACGGTACGAGTACTCGTATTGTGGCGAATGCGGGTTTATGAATACTTTGTGGCTGCAAATCTGAATGCTTGAATGGCTTGCAATGAATCAAGAGGTGCCTGGGAAGGCACTTAAACTGATTCTTGGCAACTTGAAGAGCTAAAAGGATGCGAAATTGCAGAGAGATGCGCTGAAGTGAAGTGAATGGTAAACTGAAAGGATTCGCAAGGAATTTCTTTGAGATGGGAATTAAGGAATCTCTTAATGAGAGTGCGAGAAGGCAAATTTTCAAGTATTTTTAAATAGAGTTCAGCTAAATAGTTCAAGTTAGTCAATGAAAAAAGTATTGCGAAAGAATTTTTGAAAATAAATTTAAGTTTCGCAGTCGATTAGCATTTTTTTTAATAGAAAGTGTTTGCTAGAGAGGTTATAACAAAGAAGTTAATTATAAGAAATATTAGAGATTTTTGGGGATAAGTTTCTTATAAAGTTCGTCTTATAGATAACTTTTTCTTCGAGTCTCTCTGATAGTAAATTGTAACTTTACAGATAGTAGCTTTAGAAAGAAGATTTTCTTAATCAACAGAAGTTACAGAAAAGATTACTTCAGATAAGTTTTATTTAAAGAAGGTTTTATGATGAAGTTATGCTACCTATAAAAAAGTCGATGGTTTCTACCTTTAACATGAGTATCTCAATATGCTTAATTCAAGCCGCAGCTTAAGATTTGAAAACCTTCAACAGTCTTCTTCTGTGAGCTGTGCATTCCAGAACGGAACTTAAACCGTTGCTGGGCAGCCATACAAAGGCTTAAAGCCACTGTTAAAAAGGTAACACAAAATGAACCAGGCCAAAAGGTGCTGAGTAAAGCAGCGAAGGGTGTGACAGGTGTTGTGGAAATAACTCGATTGCGTTTAAAGAGTGAACAACTTGAACAACTCGCACAAAATGAGCTTCAATCGAGCTAGAATCGTGTGAAAATATTGATTTGAGTGGGGGTTGTCATGGTAGCTCAAAGGTGCTGAAATATGCTAATTGAGAGGAAAAGAAGCGAAGGGTGACCGAAAATAGTAACAATATTCAATATTCTTAACGCCAAGTGAAAATTTCCAAATAACGTGCATGAAAAACTAAACAGAATGTGAGAAAGTGAGAGAGAGGGTGGCAACTCTGGTTGTCGTACCTTGCTTGTTTTGGAAAATTGTGTGCACAACTGTAATCATTATGGCGCACTATGAACACTTAGAGGGGGGAGAGTGGGAGGAAGCGGGAGGAAGGGGAGGGGAAGAGGGAGAGGGAGAGGGGATGGAGCTGGGTCAGGTTGTGCTTTGCAGTAACTGAGCGCGCGTGGCACATGAAAATTATGTTTATGTTACGCTTGGTCTACAGCACTAGCTGTCCCGCTTTCCCCACCCTCTCCCTTCCCTTTTCTGTCACATATTCACTGCTTGACTATTTGCTTCCTTTGCGACTTTCACTAATGTCAAGTTGTCGTCGTCGTCGTCATTGTTGTTGTTGGAATCGCAACGGTGTCTGCTAGATAATGTCACAGTGTTGGCAACAGCACACTGTGTGTGCGTGTGTGCCTGTGTGTGTGTGTGTGTGACTCATCCCTGCCACCATATTGTGCATGCAATGCGCGTTGTTTCCGTTAACTGCTTTGGCACACTTGTTTCTGATTATTATTATGTTTTTGTCTCTTGTTCTGCTACTTTGCATTGTATTGTATTGTTGTTGTTGCCCGTAACATTTTGTTTTGTTGCCTTTATGTATTCTTATTATTATTATTATTATATGCCCGTCAACATTTCTGTTGTTCTTACACTTGCTGTTGCTGTTATTGCTGTTGTTGTTATAGTTTTTTCCTTTTGTTCTCTCAACGTGTCGCATCGGCCACATTCTCTGCGTGCGCTCTGCTCTCAATGACAGTTGCTTGTTTTCTACTCTCCCCTCTCTCTTTCTCTCTCTCTCTCTTTCTCATTCCCTTTGCATTTCTTTTGCTTTACTTTACGTTTTTGCGTTACTTGGTTTTCACTCTTTATTGTTACCTTACTCGGTCGGGCTCACAGTGATACCGATATGCTAGAGATGGGCGCGTAGACAGCTCGTCACGAGATGGATACAAATATTATTAATTATTTTACATTTATTTTGGGGTAGCTAATTCTAAATTGTTACAAAAAACATGTTATTTTTATAATATAAATGATACTAACACAAAACTCAACTAATATTATAGGTTTTTTATTCAGCTTTTAAATTTTTCTAAACTATAAATATTTGAGTGCATCGGTTTTATTCGCAAAAAATGGTAAATGGTAAAAGATGGATTAAAACTAAAGATATGCTTATAATATTAAACCAGAAATTGATTTAAGAATTATGTTTTCTTCCTGAAAGCATCTTTGAATTGACCGTAGATTCCGATTATGGGCTACCATTTCTCAAGTTTTTTGGCCCATACAAATCGATGCAGCCTAATAAATATATTTCTCATAGATAATACTGGATCTTAAGTGTAATAATATTATAAGTTTTTTGACTTAAGAAATATAGAGGAAAAAACAAAATATTTAAACGGTAGCGAATTATATAGAAAAAGAGTGAGCATAATAATTACATGTTGTTCAGCGTATTTATTGCTCGTGTCACGAGAGAAATAGGGACACGCGCTCGCTTCTAGTAGAGAAATAGAAACAGCATTATTTTACTAAAGACAATATGAGTTCCTTGAATATTGTGTTTTTATTTTGGCTTTCACATGAGCCTCAGCGACGCGTCGAGTTCAAGCTTTGCGCCAGGTCGCATTTCGTTTCAGACAGTGGAATTTGAGCAGCAGCTGCTTAAGCTATAAAACGTTATAAGCCGTTAAACTGCTACTGATGTGTT
Organism: Drosophila recens; assembly: GCA_037043495.1. Lineage (NCBI taxonomy): Eukaryota > Metazoa > Arthropoda > Insecta > Diptera > Drosophilidae > Drosophila > Drosophila recens. The sequence continues at coordinate 16,268 of JBAMBJ010000999.1, read as the reverse complement.
TTCATTTTAGTTAAATATTACAACTTAAACTAAAACTTAAATTATAAATTAATAAATATTTTTTATATATAATTCATTTAAATTAAATATTGAAACTCAAAGTAAAACTTAAATTATAAATTAATAATTCATATTAATACAAACATTAAGTTTGTAATAAGAATGCACACAAAATTTACATTTGATCTTAAATTGGTTGCAGGAATTGGGGATGACCCAAATAAACACTATCAGATCATTAAAAAACATTAAGTATATATTCATAGTAAAATAAAAATTACAAAAAAATCGTAAATTTGTTTCAAGTATTGGGAAAAGCCTAAAGAACTCAATCAGAGCAATAATCAAATTTAAAGCATATATTCGAATTAGATCTCTGATCAGTTCAGGGAGGATTTATTACAAGACAGCTATGAGGTGGAGTCCACTGAGATCTCAAAATGAATCCTTAAAATGGGAAGAGAGAGATTGGAAAAAATATCATAATATAGCTCATTTTTGTTTAAGTCGATTCTCGAACTCAGGCTTTCTTGTTTTCTTACATAAATTATAAATGCCTAATATTTCCAGAATTTCAGATTTTTTCATATGATTTTTACTGCTGTATAAAGTTAAGTTTTGTGCCACTGTATCCTTTGGCTTTTTCCTAGTTGAATCTGCCATCTTGGTTTCAGTTTCGTTGCTGCAACTTGTGTCTTGTTGCAAGTTTTGTGACTGCCTCTACGTATGTGTGTGCGAGTGTGTGGGGGAGTGTTTGATGTTTATACTTAGAGTAAAGTCTGCTTTTGTTTATTTGCTGTTGTTTCTCCATGTTCTGTGCATCCTGTTTTCCTCTTCTACTCTGTGCGCTTTCTTCAACTTGTCGCAGTTTTTATTGTTTTTTCTTTCTTTTTTATGTGTTGCTACGACGACGACAAGTCAGAGTTAGAGTTGTCGCCTGTTGTTGTTGTTCTCGTATTTGCACCTTTAAGTGAGCTGGTAATCCTGTTATTGTTGAAGATGAATTATATGGTATTATGTTTCAATGTCTATATGATAATCGCTTTGACTTTGTGAGTGAAAACAGAAACAGAAAATGCGAGGATAACGCAAGGACACGCAACGAATACATTACAGAATACAGATGCACACAGTACAAATACATACAGACATACATATACACATACATAAATACATACAAAATACTTGATTAAAAATGTTTTTCGTTTCGAACCAAAATGTCTGAGTATGAGAACAGCAATAAAGATGTAAATTAAACAGGTGTTTCTCATTCCGTTTCCAGGGGAGTTCCCAGCAGCAATGCAGCACGCGGCACCAGCACATCCTCCCATGTCTCCAAGTCGCTATCTCTTAGTGTACCTGTTTGTGTGCTTCTGCAGTTTGGCATTTGTCAGGCCCTCCATGCGCTCCTCACCTGTGCAGCAGCAGCGGCAGCAGCGACGTCGACCAGCAGCAGCAGCAGAGGCAGCAGCAGAGACAGAAGTAGGAGTAAAAGAGAAAGCAGCAGCAGGAGGAATACGAGCAAAGCGACTTTGTCGGTATCCGGCATGCGACAGATACTCGAGAGTATTTTAAGCCTGCTGTCCTCGCTGCTCAGCGCCACATGGCATTGGCGTTGGCGAGGGCAGCACCAACAACAACAGCAACAACAACAATCAGCAACAGCTGCAGCTGCAACTGCGACGTTTAGGCAAGTATATGAAACGGACATAAGGTGAGCACACACCCAAAGAGCAACAAAGAGAAAGCTAAAGCAAAGTAAAACGAAATAAAATAAACTCTTAGACTCTAGACTAATTTAAAGTAAATGCATACACACACACACACACAACTCGTACTTATATACATACACTTATATGATAATATCTTAGCTTAACTCTTTCACACACACACACAAATGACGAAACACGACTACATACATAAGCTGTAACTATATAATAGTAACTAAATATGTATAATCTATTGGCTATTGTGTTTTTCTATGAATCCGTGACGTATACGTAATAATTAGCCCAAAACTCTAAAGGAAAGAAAGAAAGCCAAGTTGACGCCTTTTTTAAGTACAACTTTGTATCATATTACAAATCGATTTTGTTTTCAGTCTTTTTTAGTTCTTTCTTAAGTCTTGTAAATAAAAAAGAAACCATTGCATACCTAGAGGCGCTTGTTCAGTGAATATTTCGAATTAGTTTCCAAGCGAAACTAACTTCTGCTAGACATTTTCAAGTAGAGACTTTCCAGAAACGAACACTGCTCAAAAAAACTACAGAAATTTCCAAACAAAATGAAAAAACCAAAAAGTGAAACAAATGCTTTTCTAGATGCCAGACTCTGTAACTATTCCCATGGCAGAAACTGTTTTTGTAAATTCAAATAGGCATAAATATTAATGTTAAAAAAAAACGGAAACTAAAAACATATTAAGAACACAAACAAAGAAAAATAAAATAAAAGAAGAAAATTTCTAAATGTTCAAGTTCAACTGCGCAGCAAATTTCAAGTACTGACTAAAGCATATAAAACAATATATATATATAAATAAATACTTATTATTATAAAAAGCATAAAAAATAACACTGTAAAAAGCAAAACACAACAAGAGCAGCTAAAGTAAAACTTAATTCTAGGATTACCTAGCGGAAAAGTTGAATTAAAAGTTAAAAGCGTATAAAATAAAACAAAGCAGACGAAAATATGGTTCAAAAACTTTTCCTGAACATCATAGACATAAAAATCATGAAAGAATTAACGCAAATGAAATGAAATGAAATATTATATAAATTTAAATAATCCTATAATAAGTTATGTTAATTTTAAAAGGTGTTTCTTTATTGTGTGTACAAATTGCATAAATAAATTAAGCTTAATTAAAAGTGCGTTTGGAGTTTTGGATGGCGCTGAACTGAGGATAGATTAAATATGGATGAGAAAATGTTGCACATTTCAAAATTTATTTGTTGTTAATCGATGAAAAAATATAAAACCAATAAGGAAAAATTATAAAAAGAAAAAATGAAACATAAAAAATTATTACAAATAGTTAAAATGAATATACAAAAACTAAAGACAAGTTTCAATTATGTTTCGAAACTCCAATGGTGTTTGATGTTAACAATCTGTTGAAATATTTCTCAAACGAGTTTTTCAAAAATTTCAAACTCTAATTTCATTGATATTTATTTTTAAACTTTAATGTTTTTTATGGTATTAAATTATTTTCTGTGTAATTTCTTGAGCTGTCGCTTTATGAACAGCACGATAAATATTTCAGTTGCTGTCACTTCGATGTCAAATCAATATTAACCCTGGATGACATGTTCGTTTAATACTATAAAAAATGATGATGTGTTTATTATCGATTGGCATTTAATGTCATGTGCATTAAATATGAGCTGCCCACTTACAGTAATAAATAAATAAAAGTATCATGGTATTGGAATTTTTTCTTTGATATTTAAAGCCTTTGAGTAGCTGTGAACTTTTTATGATTTTATTTAATATTTTTAATATTAAATATGTAAGACTTCTGATAAATAAAAATACTTTGTAAGAAATTCTGGCTATAAAAACTGTTTAACTTTTCAATAATTAATTCTTCCAACGTTAATTTATTATTTTTGTATGGTCAGAGTTTTTAATGGCTGATTCTTTAATATGTTGAGACATTATTCATTTCAATCAACTCACAATCCCTTTGTCATAGTATAAGTAAAAATAACCATACGTAACAAAAAAACCAATTAAATTCAGTGTTTATATAACAGTGTATGCAATAAAACAAGAATAATACAAAGAATAAGCATTGAAAAGTTTATTAAACTATCGATAAAAAATAAATACGAAATCATGAGATAAAAAACAATATTATAAAAAAACAGAAAACAGAAAACAAAGTTTCATTAAGCATGCTTAACAGCAACAAACTATTCAAACCTAATTGCGACTCGTGCTCTCAACAGTTTTCATTAGCTTTTCAACAACAACTACAACAAAGTACAACAAAGCCAACAGATACAGATACAATTACTCAGCTATTTCGTGTACAGATACATTCGATACAAAATTCTATTCAAATTGTTTTAAAAACAACTTGTATTTTTCCTCCATGTTTGGATTTTTTTTTTTAAATTACTCAAAAAATTTGCATTTTATTGTGTTTGATGAAGCATTTTATCGTGTATTTTTAAAAAACATAAATAAAATATATTCAGTATAGCAAATTTTAAGAGAACATTTTAAATTGAATTCGTCATAGTTTCAATTTTTTTCTACATTTAAAATTTTCTATGAACAATTCGTATTATGTCATTGTTGATTTAAAATATTTGTTCTATTTGTAATTCGTTTTAATTTTCACATTTTTTACTGTTCGAAGGCATGAAATGTGATGAACAAATTTTTAAATAATCTCAGAAATATCTAAAATTTTTTCACAATAAAATATGAATGATGTTTTAATTTCCGAATTGAGTTTTTCAGTTTTCACCAGAGCCTAAAAATACACTTTCACTGATTTTCAAACCGGTACTAAGCTACAGCATTAAGAACAGCGTCACTAGCAAACTAAATAAAAGTGACAAGAAATTAAAGAAATTTGAAAAAGAAAACAAAGACAGCAAAACCGTTAGGAATCTGCAAAAAACTGACGTAAATATTGTATATGTAAATGTGTATTTATAATAAAAATTATTATATAAAAATGCTATATATATGTATACATAAAGTATAGTCTATTTATTATAAAACAAAAAAAAATACAAAAACAAAATTGAATTAACAATGTTATTTATGCTAAAACAGAATTTGAAAGTAACTTTCAATTAAATACGAGAAAACCCCCAAAAAATGAAAACAAAAGAAAACGAGGCAGAGAAGAAAAAGTAAGTACGATAAAAAAGGGAAAACTAAATCTTTTAAAAATGTAAGAATTTAAAATGCAAAAACTTGTGAAACTTGTGAATGAAAAAAAAAAACAAAGAAAGAGTAATCGTAAAATAAAAAATGAAACATAACAAAAATAACTAAAGCATATTATGTCAACTGTTAATTAAGTTGTTTTAATGGCAATGGGGTGGCAAAAGAGGACCATAAATTATATATGTAAGTAAAAGAGTAAAAGAGTTTTCTACGGAACCTAAGTAAATGCTAGCAAAACAAAAGCAAATCATTTTTCATGACTGGACAGCCGAACAAAAGCCGCACACAGCTGTGGGCGAGAGTAAAAAGATGTGGCATTGGCGATAATCATAATGAAATGAGATTAATCATACGCCCTGTGCTGAGTGTGTGTGTGTGAAAGCATAATGAATGCACAGTAAATGAAAGCAAAGCAATCGCTTACATTACATTGTGTTAACAACATGTTTTACTCACTTGCCGATCTTCCCCTGTTTCTGTCCTCTGTATACGACTTGGCTTATAATTTAGAGCAGCGCCATTATGTGTAACGTGTCTTTACGGTTTTTAATAAATATTAGCACATAGTTAAACACTTGAGCGCACGCTGATGGAAAATCAATAAATAAAGCCAAGCCAAGGCGCGCAACGATGTCCCTAATGGACGCTGCAAAGTATGCTACATATATTTTATTGACGAAATGTTGCGCGTCCGTTTCGCGTTATGTTCGAGCCCTGACCCCGTACTCTTTTCCCCTGCAGAGCTACAAAACCAGCAACAGCAGCAGAGGCGACTTCATGCAAAACCACTCAAGGACAAGTGGGCAATAAGCGAAAAACTTTTATTGTTTTATGTCGAAAACTTTTCTATATGTATAAGAGTGTGTGTGTGTGTGTGTGTGTGGTCGTTGTTGTTGTTATTGTTTTGTGTCAAGTGCTGCCCAGCAACGTCCTTACCATCGCCATCGCCATCATCGTCGCATAATGTGCCATATATTATGGCCAGAGGCCATATAATGCGCCATCCTATATGCATGGGATCACAATCTCACCACGCTTCGGTCATTTGCCGTTTTCAAGTGCCGCACAAAATGCATTTGTTGCACAACGGAATAAGGGAAATGGGAATGGGAAGACCAGAGTGAGTAGTCGATTCCCGTAATAGTTAATGGCAACTGCAGTTGCTTTGTTGTGTTGTAATGATAGGTGTAAAATGATAACCTGCTCGTGTTGGTGTTGTGTAATGCTGTGAATCATCAACAGCTTCGTCATAACTAACCAGAAGCTTGTGGTCTATATCTCATTTCCTACTGCATTTCAACAGCATTTCAATTATTATTAATTACATCGCGGCATTTCAATCAAATATTCAAAGAGTTACTTGTACATGGATGCAATCATCATCATATATAATGAATCGTTATTGAATGTCCGCCGATTTTCATTTGCATATGATTAATTACATGACTTTTGACATTTATTGTGTCCGATAACTGGTAATTTTTAGGGCTTATGTAAGTAAAGGGAAAAATCTATACGGCTCAAGGTGTTTGCTATTGAAATCGAGGTTCACTTTCAAAACTGTCACTTTATTTTACGTCACTAAACTATTTTCATACGAAAGCATACTTTGCTCGTAAAAATTTTGTTAAGACATATCTGAGTCTTTGTAAGGAATAAGTTATAACAAAATAAATAATTAACTTTACTATAATACAAATTGTTTGTTAATTATTTTAAATTAATTAGAAATCATTCATTAACTAAAATTCTTATTTTTATTATTTTACTGTTGAACTTCCCTAACTCGAATCACCATTATCCAAAGAAAAAGTGCGAATTATGGAGACTTTGACTTACGTAATTCTTTTTTTCAGATTATTTAGTTTATTGCCACTCGATTTAGTTTGAGCTAGAGAAAATTCGAGTTATAGTTATATTATAGCTCCAACTTTATTACAATCTATTTACATGTTTTAAATGAATCAAAACTTACATGAAAGACAATCCTGAATGGGTTTAGAAAGCTGCCAGTCGATTATTATCATAGCAAAGGTAACTTAAAACTACTTTAAGCCAAGTCTTCAAATTCGCTTTCGTATAAAAGCTTATTTCACTCACAGTAAATTTCGACTAGTAGCGCACACGTATGTGATGTATCTGGTGATGTATCAAATGATAAGTGAAGGACAAGCAGCAACTACTAAAACATGATACAAGGCCAGAGCATGCTTCAAACCAGTTCAAGTGCTGACTGCAGTGTGGCACAACAGAACACCGCTATTCAACCCGCCTCACACAGTCAGTCAGTCAGTGATTCATTCTCTCATTCACTCAGTCATTCATTCACACAGCCAGTCAGTCACACAGTCAGTGGGTAAGCCAATTCACATATGTATATGTAAAATTCTATCAGTTGTGTGTGTGCTGCAGTTTATGACTGTAATACATTTTTGCGTACGGTTCCAAATGTGCCACTCCCCCTACCCCTACTCAGCCCCCTTTCCTCCCCGCAGTCAGTTGTTATTTGCGGCTTTTTGCCAGCTTGACGCTGCTTGGCAAAAGTTATTGAATTGTTATAGCAGCCACTTGTGATAAATCAATGACAAGCCACGATGCGAAATCCACGTTGACAAATGCAGCAAAAGGAGCTGGAAGAGTCTTTCTCTCTTCCCCTGTCCTCTCTCTCTCTCTCTTACTCTGTTTAAGTGTATGTGGTTTATTTAATTTACCATAAATATATGAGAATTTATTATAATGCCATATTCTGTGCATATTGATTTAAACAGGCAGTGCTTAATTAAGGCCAAGCTGTGGGCTTTCTCTCTCGGCCTGATTCCAATCTGGGCGAGAAAACTGCCTTTCAGCTTAACACAATCAGCCCACACCAATTTTGTGCTTAAAGCAAAATATTTTATTAGATTTTCGACAGAGACAAAGATAGCAACAATGAGAGAAGAGAGATAGAGGCAGATCCGGATGGTCGGATAATAAGCATTAAAAACTTTCGACTCTGTGCTACACTCGAATAATTTGCCTAGAGAGAGAAAATTGCAGTGTTCTCAGTAATGTTGGTTTATGTGCAAATTAGTGCATCTGTGTGTGTGTGCATTTGTGCGTGTGTGTGTGCGTATATGTTAAATAAATACAAAGGCTTACTGCACACTTGCTTACAGTTCTACGGACATTTATTATGGCCATAATCCCCAAGTCTTATGTGTGTGTGTTTGTGTGTGTGTGTGGGGCCAGTGCTCGAACCTCGAACCATATGTGCAATGTGCCCTGACCACAAATGGAGCTATAATTAAATTAAAACTTTGACCAGCATTTACCAAACGTTTGCTGGCAACAAAAGAAAATTTCTACCAACAGCATACAAGCATTAAATTCAAATCAAATTGAGAATGGTTTTGTCTAGCTAGAGCTAGAGAGAATGCCCGAAGACAACGGGCTGACGAGCGGACGCGGCGTATACTTGATGCGTTAAACTCTTTGAGATTAAGCGCGCTTTAAGTAGTTGGCAAAAGTGCGCTAATGTTCGAAAGAATTAGAATGGCAGAGAGAATAGCAAAGTTGGCTATGTGGTTAAGGCAAATACCCTATAAATGTTGTGTGGTAAAAATAAAAATATTAAAAGTAAAAATATTATAGATAAATTATATAAATATATTAATGATAACAAAGATAAATATTTTTATACCCGTTACTAAAAAATATGTAAAAGGGAATACTGTATTCGTTGAAATAAATATTACGTATTTTTTAATAATTAACTTTATCTATTATTATTAGCTATCATCATAATTCATCGCAGCAAGATCGGCCAAACAGAACGGTACTAATGGTTGATTAAAGTCTATAAGCAATGTGACTGCCTAAAAGTATGCAATAATTTTTTTATGTATATTTAAAAAGGTAACTACTATCTTATAGTCGGGAGCCTTTGCCGCTTGTTTTTATAAGTGTCATTTCTAATTTGAATTTTCAGACTGTAAAAATATTACAAATTGTTCGCAATTTCAAAAAAAAATATATCTGATATACGTAATCAAATGGAAACGAATATCGGTATCAGTTACGGTTTCGGGTATGTTCGCATTAAGTTTTTCGATTATCGGCTATGCAAAATTTTTGTGTATTGTTTTTTTTGAATGTTTCGGATTCAAAACGCTTTCAATTCATAATAAATTCAAATTGTTAAAGATACATATGTAAATTTGAAATGAAATATTAAAATTTTTCTAAATTAAAGATCTTTTATTGAGATAAAAATATAAATTAAATTAGGACTGAAATAAAAATAAAATTTAGTTTTTAAAGGCTATGAATATACCTTAACAAGATAATTAAATTCTATTTTTGAGCTAACCGAAACTAGCCGTTATGCTTGAATCAATTACTAAACGGCAATTTTGGTTTCAATAATTTCGGTTTTTTTTTTTTAAGAAGTTTTGTTTTGTTTACGATTTCAGATACAGTTACCAATTTCAATCGGTTAATACCGGTTAAGCGTTAGGGTTTCAATCCTTGCTTATTCTAAATATTTTCCTGCATGTAAAAGTGATTTTCTCTCATTATATTCACACACTTTCACAAAATTACAGAGTATTCAGAGACTTTTTCTTTTTCACCGACTAACCACAAGAGCCACAACACTTTAATGGTTTTTGTCTTTTCTGCAATTGTTGTTTGTTTTCACTTTTTTTTTTTGCAATATTCCCATCCTTTAGTGGAAATTAATTTCCATTTGAAAATCCACAAACAGTAATTTTACAAGCACTTAACTCAAGCCAGCAGCAAAAGCAGCAGCAGCAGCTGCTGTCGGCGGACAAACCAATGGGCCAACAATAGCACCAACTTCTGGAGATCTGGCTCAGTCTCAGTCTTAGTCTCTGTCTCTGTCTCTGGCTTCAGCTGCAGCTCCAAGTACTAGCCGGCTTTTTTGGGCGTGGCAAAGCGGATTATGAGAACAACGGCAGCTGGACATAAGTGCGAGTGCAACTGGGAGCAAAAGCAGCTAACCATAGACTCGGGAAACAGGAACGCTACTTGACCAACACTTTAGCTGGGTCTTCAGCTGGTCAGAGTCTGGTCGAAGTGCAAGCGATTTTCGGCACACACACACAAAAGTTGACCATGCAGAGAGAGAGAGAGAGAGGGAGAGTGCAAAAGAGTGAGTGAGGTAGAGTGAGAGAAAGAAAAGTTGAACGTAAAACGAATCAAACTGAAGAAGAGCCATAAAAATGCTTATAATACAGATTTTCACACACGTATGCACACACATATACAGCCAGACACACACACACCCACACAAAGACACACAGACACATACAGACATGTGTACTCGACACAGATGCATATCTGTTGTTATTGTATGGAGGTTGTTTGGTAAATGGGGGTCAGTTTTAAGCTTTGGGCCAACTTTGTTGCTGCTCTTCTTGCTTTAAATGTTGTTGCTGTTGTTGTTGTTATTATTTCAGTTAGATACACGCTGACGTTGTGCATGTGTTGGCTATAAATACATATGTTTTAATTTCCGCACTTTTGGGTCAGACCGTAGTCAAACGTTCTCTCTCTCTTCCGGCTTCCCTCCTTTCTCCTCCCAAAAATTGGACCAGATTAAAGGCACAAAACGGATGTTGATGTTGGCGGGTTTCCGTTTCTCGGACTTTTGCTGACCGTTTTGCTGCGGTTGCTCTCTTCATATTTATGAGCTCACAATTTTTGCTCAGCACTCGCAAAATGTAGCAAAAGTTTTTATTTTCTTTTTTTTTCGTTTTCGATTTTGTGTTTATGTTTTCCGTACGCACTTCAACAGCAACAATCTACACACAGAGTTCTATAAACATAATCATGTGCTATGCGACAACAACACAAACATCAACATCAACACACAATTCACACACAAATACAAACACACACAAGCGCATACAACATATATTCATGCAGCATTCATCGATCCTTTTTTCTGCTTCTGCTCTCACAACTCGGTTAAATGACTCATGAAATTGCTGCTGCGACCCATTTGTTTGTATAGCCTCTATACATGTGTGTGCGTATGTGTGTGTGTGTGTGTGTATTAGTTTCAAGTGCTCACATTGCGCGCTTATGGCAAAGCAATAATGTTTGTGCCCCGGCCGTTGCCATTCGGTTAATAATTTAGGCTTAAATACAAACGAGCTCAAGTTGCGTTGCGTATACGCCATGCTGGACATTTCAAAAGCGGGGAGAGAACAGTTGACACATGGTGTACATGGCGCACATTACACAGAATCGTGGCTGGCCAAAGTAGCCGCAAAGCCAATTGTTGAAAGCACTGCGAGCCGAGTTGTGAGGGGGCGAAGAGGGCGTGGCATCGGCATCGGCATCTCAAATAAATCAAAGCAATGCTAAAGTGCGAGTGCGGGCGTGTTAAGTGGGCTTAAGACAAGGTTGATTGGGCGCAAACTTTGGACAGCAGAGAGTGCTCAGACTGGGAGAAAGACAGAAGCAACTGTTTAAGGAGTCTTTGTCGTATATTGAATGTTAGGCGTAAAGTTGTCAATGAAGCTGCTGAAAGAACTGAAACTTTGGTTACGAACAAGAATAAGCTGGAAATGCAGGTAAGAAATTTTTTATGAAAAAAAGAAGTAAAATATGTTGTGAGGAGTTGACAGAATAAATATTGGTAATTGTCTTAAAAAGTGCTATTTAATATTTATTGGAGTAAAAAATGCTCAGAGCTTAGCTTTCTTTAACCTCTGACATGTCTAAAAAAATAAAATTAAAAATAGTTTTTTAACTTAACTCCAAGCTAAGCTACCTGTGGTTCCTTTAAATGTGTTTCGTTCTCTTACTCGGGCCAATGATTTGTCGACCTAGCCTGGGAAAGTAAATGTGCAGAAAAGCATTATTGTTAATATGCATAGAAATACTGTAGACATATTAAATTAGCGTATTGCAATATTTAATGTATAGTAATCTATATAAATTATTTATATATCAAATTTATAAAATTATAAAAGATTTAAAAGCGGCTTAAAACTCATTAACTTTTACAAATAAAATGATTAACTATGCATAATTTAAGTAATATGAAGAAAGATGTGTTTAGATTTTTATTTTGCAAGTAGTTTAAATTATGGAACAAAAGGTTTACATGTATAGTAATCTATGAATTATATATATTTAAAATATACAGTTTTTTGACGTAGTTATTAAATGCTGATTAAAACTCAATTAATTTTGAGAAATAAAACAATCAGAAGTAATTTTTTTAAAGTAATAATGAAGAAAAAAAATAAATGTTTTCCTTAACGCTAACTTTCGAAATTTAATCATTTTTCAAAATCCCTTAAGGCACTCATATGCCCAGGTTTGACTCCTCCTCCTCCACATTTCACATTTACAACAGCAGGGAATCAGGAACCGCCTAGACCACATCCTGGCTATTTTTGGTTACAATGTGGTGCCATCAAATTACTGGTCTCATTTTCTATGCACAGTCTATTATAGCACAAAATGTAGTCAAGGCAAAAATGCGACAAAAACGGGCGTTAAATTTCACACTACAAAATAGAACAAAGAAATGAAAAGAGAAAGAGAAAGAAGAGACAAAAATACACACACACACAAAAGCAGGAAAAAAGATATTCTGGGTCTCACATGGCGCTGGACACGCAGCGGCAACAAAACCGCAAATATGCAAATTCTTGACAGGAAGGCAACAGCCTGAGAGCCCGAAAGCATCCTGAGATGGAATGTTGAACTTTGAACTGTTGAACCGGGTCTTGACTGGCCCGCTAATGCGCTGGCATGCGTTTAGCGCTGGCATCAGCAGAAAAAACACAACACACATTTTGCATAGCTGGCCAAAAATAGAAAAAAGAGAAATAAATGTATAAAATATTTTTTAAACTTATTTTTTTTTTGTTTTCTGCCGGTTTGCCTTTAAAATTATGTCCAAGAAGCGTCGGCTACTTTGCTTTTTATTTCATTTTTGCTGCTGCTGATTATGATCCAAGATGAGGGTGCAACAGTGAGATATGAGACGATGGTCGAAGCAATTGGCAAAAGGGTTCAACAGCAAGATGCCCTCTAAAATATCTTAGACTAGACTAAGGGAAAATCTTACACATAGAAAAAAGGTCGTACTACCTACTAACTAGCCAACTAAATCTAACTTTAAGTTGTTTAATAATTTTATATATTACTTTTGCTGGCTTAGAATTCCCAAGTGGTTTTGGCTTATCTGCTGTGAGGTGCAGTTTGACGGTCACTTAAAATTTAGACTATATTAAGCTATATTTAAGATTAAAAATAGTTGATTAGTTAGTTAGATTTCGTTCTTAAAACATTGTACTTGAAAAATCGAAATACTTGACTTTAGTTATTTTATACTTACCGAGAAATCAGAATGAAATGTTCGAAATACTGGATTTTTTCCCTCTGTGTAGTTATGGTTTTTTTTTAAGTTTTATATTTATATTTTTAATTGGAGCTTTTGATTGTATTTTTTGTAAATAGAAAAATATAATTTCGAATAATTAATAATATTATGGTGCATCATAAATGTCCCTTTGAACATCTTTCGAAAGTTAAAGGGTATTTGATTTTTTTTCTTTTGCAGAATGCGTGCCAAATTGGCTAAGAGAAAAGCTTGGCAATTGGGCGCCAAATGGGAAAGTCTTTTGTTTTTTTTTTGTTTTGGGCAATTTCAAAGGAAGCCAGACGGCTGCAGCATTTGAGGCCTTCTCTTTATAATAGCGATTGTCCAGACTTCTTGTGCTGCTCGTAATAAAATAATAAAATAAGGCTGCCAATGCAATGCACAAAGAGCTGAGAAACTTAAATTAGTTTATTTATGCTTTGTTTGGTCGGGACTTTTGCTTTGCACAGTTTTTCAGTAATTTCTTTTAATAATTTGTCCTGGTCCCTGATAACTTGTTGTTGGGCTAAAGTTTTCAGTGCGCTATCTCAACACGCTATTCCGTCCTAACTGTGGCCGGCATTGCATTAAGTTTCGCTGATTGAGTTGCCTTTCCGCGACTTTGGCTTTAAGTTGTCAGCGGCGATCTTTGTAAGTGGCTTAGACCAAACATAAAAGACAAGCAAACTGTGCGTAAAATGTTTGCGGAACCCAAAATGGAATTAATTACACTCAACGGACATGCAAAAGCGGCAACTCGAACCCTTTCAACACCCTGTACTTAACAAATTAAATAGAGAAATGGTTTAAAAGAGTCGTGTACATTTTTATGACATTTAAAAAAATAGAAATTCTTTAAAAGTCCGTGTACATATATTTGTTGTGGATTTGATGTAAATATTTAAATCAGCAACTAGGCTATTAATAATTTTTAATACAGTTCAGTTGCGTTTAGAGTAGTGTAATGGGTATTTTGCAGTCGTGCTTACTATCCTAATCGGCTTTTTTCTATTGACTTGCATCTTGCGTGCTTCTTGTGGTGTAACAAAGGATTTTTTTGAAGACGCTACAAATATTTACTTAAGAAGTTTTTCTGCAGTGCTTTTGTGAAAATACCCTATGAAAATAATAAGAAAACAAAAACCATTTTAAATAGTATACAATTTTGTTATTTTATTGTGAATAACAAGGTAACATTAAAACGCTCTCAAATAACATTTTATTTTTTTTTTTTAATTTTAGATTTAAATTTCATTCTTAAATTATAAAGAGTTTGGAATTTAAGAAAAATTTTAAATGAATTCATGTTTAAAGTAAGTCATATATTTAGTTTACTAATTGCAAGAGAACATAAATTTATGTTAAGCTATAAATTTCAATGACTTTAAAGAGCATTTCAATTCGACGCGAATTAAGATGCTTTCATTTCAAAATTTATAATTTATTTAAATATTTTTCTTTGTTTTCTGTTTAATTTGGCGCATGCGATTAATTTTTTTACTGTGCATATTTTCTTAAATATACATATATATTTTTTATTTTACTTTGCGCGTGCTGCGGCTTTAAATCAAAACTTCATCGGGCGTAACAAATTTGTGTTTTGGCAAAAGGAAGGGAAGGAGGAAAGGGAAGGAAGGAGGGAAAGATGGGACATAGGCTGCGCATAGATGACATGGCTCTGACATATCACTCAACGGGGCAGCTGGCAATGCTCAGGGCCACCTGTAAATGCGACTGCGATGTGAGTTGGGAGATGTGCGATGTGGCCGTGGCCAGTGACAAATTAGCGACATCAATTACAGAAATTTATTTTGCTGCCATGTTTGTATTGCAGACCGTCTCAAAACCCGCAAACGCCCAAAAGCCGCCTTCAAACTCATTTGTTGTACTTAATTTGGGTCGTTCTCTCTCTCTCTCTCTCTCTCTCTCTTTCTGTCTTTGTTGTCTGTCAATATATATGTGTGTGTTCATGGAACGGAAACAGTTGAAAAAGGGCAACGAAATTCACATTTTGGCATTGTTTTCTGTCTCGGTCAAGTGCGGAGCTCTTCCCAAGGGCTTTATGGAATGAGTGGGGAAGGGAAGAGAGCTTGGTGGCTGGGGGTTGAGGATTGGGGTTGGGTGGTGTTGAACCAAATGAGTTTTATGATGAGCTGCTGCGGCTCGTCGTTTATTCCTGCTGTTGTTGATTTACGTTTGTTTTGTTTGCTTGCCAAAATGCTTAGAAAGCAACATCAACTAACTGTTTGCCACACACCAACACATACCAACAACACCAACACTCTCACACACATACTCACACACGCATATACACGGTTGCATATGACTATAGAGTGTCTGCTTGGCGAGCGATAAAAACTCGAATACTCGTACTAAAAACAAAAGTTTTACATTTGATTTATGAGCATTTAGGTTTAACTTTGTGTGTAGCGTAAAATAGTTGAGGATAAAACTGCAAAATTCGAGAAAAGGGGTTTGGCTATGACACTACTAACCAAGTTGGTTAGCTGGCCAGTTCATAAATTCTAATCATTACAAATGCTAAGCCAAACCCTTTAGCTGAAAAATATCTGCTCTAATTATATAGATGGCTAAAAGGGGTTCCGTTGTGTGGCAATGCATTACAATGGGATTGACAGTTAAAAACACAAAAAGCCGATTATTCACATTATTTATATACAATATCTTAAAATGCTAAATAAGCGTTATAAATGAAGCCTAGGCAAAAATATGTTGTTAATAATCAAGAATAGAACTGAAACTGACACATTCGATAACAGTTTTTACGCAACAATACAATTGTAATAAATCATTTGTAATCGACAAATTAGTAGTAGTCAATCATGTCAAGTTGATTAACTAGTGAAATGAATAATTCATATTTTTATACTTGTTACTTAAAAAATAGCTAAAAGGGTATATTTTATTCATTGAAAAGTATGTAACAGGGAGAAGGAATCCACTC
>JBAMBJ010000998.1:0-35489 GCA_037043495.1 Drosophila recens | reverse complement strand
TTTTAATCATCGTCCAAAGCAAATGTACGGACATTAGCCCTTAATGTAGTGAGACCCTTTTGATATAATAAAGTAATCAATTAGAGACTCACCTGAGAGACGAGGGCTTTGGTTTCTGGTGTGGTGCTTTCCAGAAAGATCTTCTTGAATTCACTCGGACTAGATAGTTTGAAATCAGAAGCAGATGCAATAAACGCCTGAATTTCGTGCAGACTCTGTTCAGCCAAATCCGCTGAAACTGAGCACTTTTCGATCCGCTGAGAGGCCAAAAGCTCCACGCCATTGGCACACCATTGATTAGCCTGGAATGAAGTTGAATAGGTTAGTGAGAATCTAAGTATTAATGATAAACAATGGTTTACCTTTTCAACTCTCTCCATAAGTTCGCTGTTCTTCGACAGGATCTCTAGACGCTTTGTCAGGCGCATGCTGATGATGTCGCAGACACGCTGCAGTTCATCACACTTGGGCTGAACAATCTCCCAGGGGTAGACTCCGCGAGAGCCAACCAGTTGCTGGCCACTTTGTATAACCTCCTCGGCGTGCTCCACGTCCAATTTGATGAGGGCACGAAACTCTTCGGTCTCCTGACTGAGAGTGGCGACCCGATCGACGCTCTCACCGATCTCTGTCATGTCGGCAACAGTCTTCAAATGCCCATCGAAGATGTTCTACAAGAGAGTGTCGACAATTTGATTAGTATAATTATGTATAATTCTTCAAATAAATTGACTCACCTGTAGCTCCCGAAAGTCCTGTTCGAACATGCGCAATCGGAGGCACTGCTCCAGGCGATTGCGATGCGTCCGCCAGAACTCGTCGAAGCGACGTTCGGTTTCCTCCAGTTGGACGAGCAGTCTACGGTAATCGCGACAATCATCATAATGTTGGGGTTGCTTAATCTTATATTGTTGGTGATAAATAATTTGTTGGCGATGTATTGGCTGCCCTGCACTGGATCTGCACATCAACATTTAATTCGATTCATTTTCAAGTTTTTTTTTTCATTTGATTTATCATTTCGAATTGAAAATATTTTGGAAACATCGCGAATGTATGACAAAAGAGAGAACGCGCCAAGGAAGATAAAAGACAAGAGACGACACAGCTTAATGAGTAAGATGAGTGACATTCCCATGAGATTAAGTTAAAGTCCAATCTCGCATATATTTAATGTATCTATTTGTGTGACTGTGGCTGTTAAATGTGCTTGTGCTTAATTGAATGGATGTGAGAATATCAAGGACCCAGCAGCTGTTAATGCATTTAAGGAGGTCCATAAACAAATCAATAATTAAAGTTAAATCTATTGCTTGAGACTTATAACCAAACATTTACATGCAATCTCTATAATTAAACGAAACTTCATTTAAAATGTGACATCAAATTATTTTTATGTGACATGCAACAAGTAAACTAAATAATTTCTATAATTATTGATCTTAAATACAAACCAATATATAATCTAAATTTTGTTCCCGTTCTGTTTGCCCTAAAATCAATCTTGATTAAACTGGAAACGGATGTTAGGAGATCAGATAGATGTTAACATATTGTGTACTATATCTATTTTAAGTAAGTAATAAATAAATTATTATTATTTCACTAAAAACTGAGAAACGAAGAGATACCCTTTACCTCTATAATGAAATTAAACAACTGATTGTAGAACGAGTCTAGCGTGTGGGTACGAAATAAATATTTGATTTCATTAAAGAGGTATTATATATTATTTTATAATCATAGATTTAATAATATAAAATATAGAGTGTATCTTATCCATGTAAGTTAACATTGAGTTAGAGTATCTTTTACGAGTAACTTAAAGAATGATTCCCACTTTCCAATAAGAATTAACAATTTTTCAAAATATCTGGTTCTATTAAAAACAACATTAGATTTGTTAGTATTTTTGTTAGAACACGACATCTACTTTTTAAGCAAATAATGAAGGAAATATGATTGTGATACAAGAACATGAAAGAGCTCAAACTTTAATGAGCGAAATGAAACGAATGTTTTCAAAATATTTTCAATATAAGTATTAATGTTCAATATATGTAAGTATAATTATTATTAGATAATAACCAGTGCAGAGCTATAAAAAAGGAAACCAAATGCGAATAGTTTTCGAAAGTTAATCAAAAGAGGAGTTAGTTAAGTTAAGAGTTAAGAGAAACGCGTTAAGAGAGTTTAAAATATCGAACCAAATACTGCAGAATACGGTAACAGGGCAATTCAAAAACACCAAACTTATGTTGTGTAGTGTGGAATACATAGTACGTGTAGTGTAAGTACCTCTCAATAGCGCTGACATTGCCGGTCCGTTCGGAGAACTCCTTGAGCTCCTCATTTGATTTGATCTTGTTTAAAAGCGTCTCGCCATGTCTCGCCGCGGCAAGAATCTCATCCTGAAAATGCTTAAAAATTAGCAATAAGCCAGTGAGGAATTGCAGCGCAAAGTAACCTTTAGCCGCGCGTAGTCCACGCCCTGATCTTCCAACAGCTTTCTAGTCGCCTCAACGGAATTGGGGAACTCCGTGTCATGTATGGCTTGAATAAAGACGTCCAGCTCGGCAGACACTTGATGGGTCAAGCTGGAGAATTTCTCAAGGGACTACAAGGAGTAAATTCTTTTAGAATGTACATTGAAGCAGATTAGAAAACACTTACAATCCGCTGCTGAATCCACTCGTGGTGCGAGTAGATCAGAGAGCCGCCCATGTCGGGGGTTAACTGACTTGCATCGACGAATTCGTGTAGATCGGAGAGAGCTGAGCAGACGACAAGCCGGAAGCGATATTCATCCTTGGAGGAAAACTTTGAGCTCACCTCAGAGATGGCCTTCTGAAAGAGACCCGAGGGTCGCAGCACATAGACCACGTGTATAATACCAGGGAAGTAGATCTGGAATTTAAAGATTCAGTTAGAGCATCGATCAAAAGTCTCAGACGTCACACATCAACAACACACCGATATTCGCTGTAATGCCGTCTTCACCGATGTCCATCTGTCCTTGCGACGATCGATAATCAAATGGAATCCAAGATCTGCATCTTGGAGACTTTTAAAGAGATGTTATAATTATCGAAATATCAAAGTAATCGCTTCACTTACGATGGCACTGAGCTGAGGTACAAGATTAGCTTTTGATAGTCGGCTTCTTCGATAGAGTTGAAGTTGTTGTTATCCGGGAAGATGATAAGAGGACAACCCTCCTGAGAACGACCTCCAGTGATGATCGCATGCTGTGGATGCAATAGATCGGCCACATCGGCGATATTGAGCACACCCTCGCCGCTCATCGCTGCCGCCGCTTGGGCTGGACTAATGTGCTCAAGTAACGAGTTGATCTGCTCCGCAGCCCTCTGTGAGTTCAACGCTTCGGCGGCATAGGCGACACCTTGGGAGTTGACCGAGGTGGTCGAGTTGCTGCTGATCGTGGACGTGGTATGCTGTAGCAGTCCTGTGCTGCGATTTGTGTGCGCCGGCGAATTGCTCAGCGATTGGAAGATCGCAGTCTGTATGGAAGCCCCACTACTAACCGAGATCTGGGAATCGATCATGTGATGGTTGAGCAACTGCTGCTGTCGCTGCTGTGATTGTTGTGATTGCTGTGTCTGCGATGCGCTCATCACAATAGCCTGGGACTCGGCCAGCGCAGTTGCCACATCATTGTCTGTTAGCGGAAACGAAAAGAAAAATCAAACGAATCATTAGCATCTCATTCAACTCATAATTAAAATGCAACAAACAATTTCCAAAATTATTTCGAATGAACTGTGAATATTTGATGCATCCACACACACTTTTTGAGCAATCCCTTGCCCAGCTATGAGTACTCATTGATATATTTACACCACACGAGGGTGGACTGACAAGTCATTGGCCTAAGAAGGAATATGCAACTTTTTTCTTTTATCGCCGAGCTATTTTTATATTCGTTCCCTAAAAAATCATTTTAAGGGCACACATGTGGACATTGAAATTGTTTATTTTTTATTTTTTTTTTCTCGTTTTGCGATTTTTTAACATAAATCTAATTATATTTCAAAGGAGGCAGTTTTCGGAAGCAGTTAAATTCATTAACCATTAATTTTGTCAAATTTATGCATCGTAAACGTAATTTTTAACAAATTTATAAAGTCTTCTTACTTAGACTAAAAATTTATCAGTCACCTCTCGTATTTGTATTCGTTTGGTGTGAGTGTGCGTGTGTGAATGCACATATCTGCGAAGTGGTTATGGATGGTGCGTTTTGTTTTTAGCTTTGACCCATTTAAAGTAGACGAGCCACTTGATGTTCTCTCTCCCTCTCTCTATCTCTTCTACTATGGCTATTCATTGAGTAAGGCGCTATGAGCAGGTGTAAATTCATCAATTGGAGTCTTAGTCTCAGTTTATAGTCAAATTAAAGAGTTGTTTGTAGTAGAATGGCATCTGTCAAGGTTTTCTTTAACATCTGCAATCGCAGCAGTTACATGAATGAAGCTAAAAATCTTACCAATAATAGTAACTCTACAGACAATCCCATGTACCCTTTTTTATTGTGTCGTATATCTCGTATTTTGCCTGGTTGTTACTCGCTTTTATATAGACATTTCTATCTGACGGTTTCTAGAAAAACTTAGTAAAGATGCTAAAAGCTAAAGATCAACATGAAAAAAGTAACTGGTATACATTTTCCTATATGATCACACTCACACTCCAACTATTGCCAGTAAATGCATGAACACATTTTAAATACTCAAATTGTACTTGAAAAGGGAAACTGAAATCGTCGAACTTTGAGCGTTTGGTTACACTGTTCCAGTTGTGTTTGCCAATTGTAAGTTTTATCGGTTAATATTGTAGATGGGAATTCTTATCGCAAATAATGATAAATAGATATCTGGCGCGTTGACATACCATCGGGCTGGCTTTGTTGGTTTCCCATAGTACCTGGCACTGGTCCGGATACGGTAATAGCTATTTATGTGTATATCACTTGGAGATAAGTATGCATACGGCAATATCAACAGTGATTACGGGTCTATGTAAATATATCACATGTGGTTTTGGTTTGTCCGACTTTGTGCCATATGGAGGCATATGTATGCGAAAAACACCTCAGTCTGTAGAGTTCTGCGAATGAATTTCAACATTTGCAACATATAGAAATACGCGGATATACAATGAGTAATAACACTTATGCGGCACTTTTTTTTCTCCCATGTATTTTCAGCAATGAATCCAACAACAACGACAAAAAGAAAATAGAATCGCGTAACTGAAAAGCAGCGTACTCGTATATTATTGCTCGACGAGACTCTGTGTATTGAGACCCAACGTTGGCTAGCATCGTCATCATCATCAGCTGCTCTAACAACCACACAGAGAGAGAGACAGAGAGAGTGGGGTAAACTAAGAGAGACAGCTTGCGTAAGAGAAAAACACCATGAGAAGAGAGAAGAATTGGCATCGGAGCGATAGCCCGATCGTTAGAATTCAATTTAATTTAAGACCAATGCAGAAAAAGAAAAAGCCAACCGTTTCTACAGCTTTCTTCTGTGCGACTGCAGTTCCAATTGGAGCAGCAAGAAAAGCAGCTGTTCACTCAATTATCACACAAAATTTACACGGAATACACAGATAGATAGTTAGGTAAATAGGAAAGTTAACTTAAAAAGTTCTCTCTGTAAAATGCAGTTGAGATGCTGAGATTTGGTTCCGCTGTGTTGGTTCCGTCCCGTTGCAGCGACTCAACCCGAGTTGATGTCATATTTCTCGTACAGCAATATAACTACATTTCTGTATGACATTTCTTTTGACTTATGCTTGCATTTCAGTCATGTTTAGAGCGCACACAAACGAGCATGAATTATAGTCAAGAGAGTAGTCGGAGATAGTATTGTCAGACATACATACATATGCTCTTAACACACACTATAGTTTTTAATGAATATTTATTTTATTTGTATTTTATTTGATAAAAATTAGATATAATATGAAATATTAAATCTAAAATTGCAATACATATTTCTGGGAGTACTAGATACTGATAAGATTAAGCCTTCGACTCCGTCTGTTGTTCAATTTGTCTTTATATGTATTTTAAAGAAACTAATAAACTAATTTATATTGTAATTATATTTTGATTGAGGGCATGGTATGGTAAAAAAATTAATCAAAAGGTGATGATTCTATAGATCTATATTTCAGGTACCTAACCATGTGTCTTAATAAAAATAAACAAAGTTAACTAATAGGTAGTATGTAATAGGTAATAACAGGTGTATTTTTACTAATACATTTAATGAGTTTAGTGAACTTTTACTTTTGTCGCTGAGGGCTGGCACGTGCCTAAAATACTCGTGCAATTAAGTGCTTCGCATTCGCACTTTTCAAATTTTATTCTTGGCGTACCAAATAAGAGATATATATTCCTCTCAAATATATTTATAAATGTGAATGTGCTTACAGATTAAGAGAAAGTTCATGACTCTGAAAAGTGAAACTTTAGATCGGATATTATTCATTTATATTTACGCTTATCAACATTCCATTTGTATTTAGAAATAAATTGTTCTAACAAGATCGATTCTCAGTCAGTAGAAACCGATACGACTGTCAAATTCAAATATTAATCATCTTACTTAAGGATTCCTCACATTTGTAATCAGCAGTAGGGATAAGTTTAAGCCAGAGTATAGACTTTAGTCATTTTACTTTGCACAATACTTGTACATGCGTAAATTATCCGTACACATATGATTGATATCTTATTAGATACATATAATGTTTTTTAATAAATGGGCGTAATTTTTTTTGTGTTTAGTACTTAAAAAAAGTACATGGGTCTTTTAACTTTGTCACAAAAAAAGGTCCGTAACAGGCCGAAGGAGGCGTGGCAGACCCCATAAAGTATATATGTATATTCTTGATCAGAGACTCTAAGAGCTACAGACTCCAAACTTGGTGAGTAGGTTCGCCTATATTGCAAGCAGATCGAATTTGTTTTAGATTTTGGACCTCTAAAACATTTGGCTGCCATAGGAACGATCAGTCGAAAATCAAGTCGAAGAATGAACAACTTTTTTGTTGTTTGAGATATCTGAACTAAACTGATAGAATATGCACATGGGATGGTCCCATACATCCTGACTAAATTTGGTTGAAAAAGAACCACTATATCCTATAGCTGTCCTAGGAACGATCAGTTGAAAATCAAGTCTTCGTGTAAAAAACTTTTTTGTTGTTTGAGATATCTGAACCTA
Organism: Drosophila recens; assembly: GCA_037043495.1. NCBI lineage: Eukaryota > Metazoa > Arthropoda > Insecta > Diptera > Drosophilidae > Drosophila > Drosophila recens. The sequence goes on along the minus strand of JBAMBJ010000998.1, from coordinate 28,233 downwards.
ACTGACAGAATATGCATATCGGATGGTCCCATACGTCCTGATCAAATTTGGTTGATATCGGACCACTATATCATATAGCTGTCATAGAAACGATTGATCGAAAATATAGATGTAGCATGCAATTTTATTTAGTATCTCAACCGAACTCATAGATTGGGAATATTCTATGTCTTTTACATTTTGACCGAATTTGACTTGAATTAGTTCACTTAAACATACAGGTGTAATACAAACAATTAGTCAAAAACTTAATGCGGCATCAGCCCCTTGTTGGGCGAAAAGTACATAAAGTACATAAATATACATATTAATATTTGGCGCGATTTATATTTTTTTATTTTAAACAGTGCAAGTACGGGGTCTCCGACAGTCGAGTATGATCGACGTTAGCACCGTCGACTAGTTTTAGCTTGTACGCATACTTTTTCTGTGCCACAAAATCATTGATGATGTAGTTTTCATTAAAAATAAATTAAGAAAATATCATAAATACAAGTATTATTTTTTGACAATCAAAGTTTCGCAATGAGCTTGTACGCTTACATTTTTCTGAAGAGTGTATATATATTCTTGATCAGCATCAACAGCCGAGTCGATATAAAGCTGAAGCACACAAACTTCACTTCCCATGCAGATCAAATTTGTTTTCAATGTTTGCCACTCCCCTCTCGCTAATGTCCGTACCTCAAAGTTAAGCACAAGCCCGGCCCGGCCAGACTATTATGGCCAAAGGACCATGGGACCGTCCACCTACATTATGCATATAGAAAGATAAAGTTTACTGTTTACCGACTAATTCATACCCTGTGCTAAGAACATTAAAGTCAAGTTAAAGTATCTCTCAGATTATATTATGAAGATACAGTGATTCATGCAGCTGACTTCAACCAGCAGGATACCACAAAAAGCTTAAATCTTAATGAAGATGATAATACTTCAATAAAATGCCTCTATTTACATTATTTTATTATTTTAATATACAGTCACCTCTTTTAAAAAAGCTGTATACGTGATTTCCGAGTAATTGCTGTATATTTTGTCTGTACTCTTTGAGTCAATATATTCGCTGTTTGCCATTGTGAGCGCACCATTCATATCATATGATATTATGATATGATATTATCAATGTACTATAATGAACATTTATTTATTTGTTTGTATATGTATTTACTTATAATTATTCTACACAATAATAAATTCGATCGCCGACAATCAAGTTGAAAGCTTCAAAATTGCTGGTTAACCAAAAATAAACAAACAATAAATGTTCACACAAAATCATGTACATACAGCTGCGGTCAAAAAAATAGTAGTGCCTGCAATGAACTTACAAAAGCTCAAAATTGAAAGACTTTTAATTTATCAACATTTTTTATTTAATTTTTTTAAGATACGGTACTATATTGTAAATCCATCTGAGGAATCAAAGATAGTGAACAGTTATTATTTTTCGACTTAGCAATTTTTTTCTTGTAATAGTCTGAAAAATGGGCGGTCAAAATAATAGTAGTGAATGCACTCCAGAAAAGCGTGCTCCTATGAAAAATTTATTTCTAAAAGGATAACGTTTAAGGAAGTGGAAAAATTTGATTAACTAGATGATTGCCAACCATATTCAGAAACGCCATTAAGTAGTCGCCAAAATAGGATAAATGTGGAAGACCTCGATCCATGTCCAAAACACTAGTGACAAACGTAGTGAGGTTTTTGAAACGCGACCCTTTTGCTCATGCAGCACTTATAAAAAAGAACTTTGGTATGGACCAAGGTGTGTAAAACATTCTTAGATGTTTGCGAAATAATAATCTTGCAGAAAGAAGCCCGTGAAAAATTCCGTTATTAAAAAAAATACCTGCCCAAAAGCGATTTCGATTTGCTAAGGATCATCTGAATTGGCCCTAGAGAAATGAAGAAACATCTAATGGTCGGATGTGTCCAAAATTATTTTCTTTGCTGGTCGAGGATCTCGACAACATGTAAGGTATCCATAAAAGTCCGAATAACAGCCCAGATTCACCTGCAGGACCATCAAAACTTGTGGTATGAGAATAATAATCTGGGCGCATTTTCATATTACTGGGTCCAACCCATATATTGGATCATAACCATAATGGAAACGCACGAACATGTGAAAATTCTGCAGGACATTATGCTACCGTATTTTTCAGATGATATGCCGATAATTTTGAGGTTCCAACAGGACATAGACCCAAAGCATATCAGCAAATCTTCGAAAGAATGGTTGGCATAGAAAAAAGTTAATGTAGTGGAGTGGTCACCACGGACCCCCAATATGAACCCCATTGAAAATTTGTTGTCCGACATGAAGAAGGATATTGCCAAGCATCAACCAACAAATAATATTCATCTTTGGAAGATCGTTAGGAGCGCCTGGAGCTCAATACAAACAGAACGATGTTAAGGCCTAATGGACTCCATGATCCGTCGTTGTAAGGCGATAATTCAAGATAAAGGCTTCACAACAAATTTTTAAATTTGTTAATTATTAAGTGCATTTCACATATCTAACCTTTTAAATAACAAAAAATTAAGTTTAGGATCGTTTTCATCATTAAAATATTTGAATATGTTCATCACTACTATTATTTTGACCGCCCATTTTTCAATCTATTGCAAGAAAAAAATTCCTAAGTCGAAAAATAATAACTGTTCACTATCTTTGATTTCTCAGATAGATTAACAATATATTAACGTATCTTAAAAAAATTATATAAAAAAATTTGGATAAATGAAAAGTCATTCAATTTTGAGTTTTTGTAAATTCATTGCACGCACTACTATTTTTTTGACCGCAACTGTATATACATATTGCACACCCCACAGAGCTGTGCTGACAGTGGACAAAGTATGAACAAACACACATAAATATGAACATACATACATACGTAAGGTAATTTGCTCGATTGTCAACAGATTTCTTGCAAAATAAGAACAATAAACTGACATATTTGGTCGAACATAAATTTAACATATGAGATTTACCAGAAAAACTAATTTTTCAAGTAAATAAAATAAGATAAACAGCAGCAGCTCATCCACTGTTCGATTTGTTTTAAGGCAAGCAGTGCTCATTCACCAGCTGTTAAAGTACTGATAATCAGCATCCCGTTTGCCAATGACGACGCGAAGGAGAAATTACAACGCCCGCACACACTCTCATACACGCCCGCAAACATACATAAATATGTACACACATACGAATTAGACATTGCCAGAACAGTCCACTTTTCTTATAACAATAAAAGGGGCGAAACTTGTTAAATTATTATTATTATTTAACATTCAAAATTATCGTTGTAAATAATTCGTTTGCACTCGTACACGAAGACCCGCAATTGAATGTAGCGCGACAATAACATTTGCAATATCAAACAAACACAGCTGAGCAAACTCGAATCACAACTCTTAGATTGGATTTATTTAAATAATAAGTTATGGTTAGCACTCTGTTATAAATACATATGTGTATATATATTCGTACTTAAATATTCGCTAAATCGCTAAATTTTTATATTTTATATGCACGACACACCGGGTATTTTACTGGTTTAGTGAGTGAATGAGCAAAATAGAGTTGCCGACTGAACTGAAAAAGTGAACGTGCTGCCACTGTACTGTAAAAATGTAAAAAAAAATTTTATTTTACTTTTGTTCATTTGGCTCTCGTGCCGGTTCCGGATCTAAGCATATGGCCCGCGCGAAATTTGAATGTGTATTTGTTTTTAGTTGATTTTGCAGTAATTCAAAAAAAAATTATAAATTAGATTAAATAAAGTAGATCACTTGAATTTTGGGTACTTTTCACCACTCGGGGAGTGAAGTCGGTAACATTAATTAAATATAGCAAAAATGCATGTAAAATCTTCAAATTTCTAGCTTTAAAATTAACGAATATACCAATAAAGGATACTTTTTAAAAAATAAAAACCTTAAGACAGCGTTTTTATCCTGTGGCTAGATGGTTGCCACCGTGCTTTGAGACCCACGGCTGCCACACCTTTTGTTGGTTACTACAAAAATTTTGTAATGGTCAATCTGTTTTGTGTATTTTTTTTCCGGTATGATTTCAGCTTACAAAAAAAGAGTTATAAAAATGTTAAACAACATAAATTTGTTAATTTATTTTAATGCTCGATCGAACAGAAATTAACCATTATTATGCATGAATAGGTTTTTTTAGCGGTTACTTCGTTCTCGGTATAATAAAATAAGTTTTGTTTCCGTTACCAATTTCAATCGGTTAATACCGTTGACGGATACGGCTACGGATTATATTTCTGCATTTCAAAATTTAGCGATCGGCATACACTTACGAAAAGTAGGTGGCCAAAATCTGTAAATTTGAGCCACGGTAATTTGAATCTGTAAATTTAAATGTTTACAATTTCAAAGTTAAATCTGAAAGTCCACCTTAAGTTGGAATGGAACAAAATTATGAAACATATTCTGTTTGTGCATTAATTCATTATTAAGCTATTTTAAACTCCAGCTTTATTCAAGGACACATTAATTAAATCTTGCCCTTATAAAGCGTTATTTACACATTTAACTTACTACTAACTAGAACTAACTAGGAAAAACGCGAAAATTTAAGTTTTGTCACCTACTTTTGTGAAGTGACCCTTTGGTTATTGTTAGGTTGAACTTTAAAACAAATATTTCATGTGAGTCGGGAATTTTATAAACTAAAAGAATATAGTAAAAGTAACAACCATATTAATGCATATATACCTGTTGACGAAATCAAACTCTTTAGTCGGCTCAAGGTTCGTCTTAATTATGAATGAAAAGAACGATTTTAGAAGATGCAAAGATTGATGTGAGTTTTTTAACTGAGACTAGAGTAAACGTGGCACTTTTAAATATTTCTGAACATGGTCTTTTTGACATTATGAAACTCTCTTCTACTATGTATTCTTAGACTTTCAGTGCATATAATTTGAAACCAAGGCCGCATACATCGCTGTAGCCAACGTGGGCTTTTAACAAGGCTAGAAGCAGCGCCAAATGACAATTGTCGGTGCCGGTGATTAGCAATAAGCATCGTCTACCCTAAATAGAATTGAAGCCCACTTGAAGTACGTTAATTGTAATGGGGGTAACACTTTGTGACAGATATGCCGATGTACATACATACATATATACTTACACACATACCAACATATTTACAAATACGCATACACTAGCCAGAAAATCTGCGTACAATTTTTTTTTACTTTGAATGATGCAAAAATTTCCTTAACCCAGCAAGTACCCATTGAAAAATTCGAATTTTTGTGAACGTTTACTTTTTCAACTTTTATCCTCTATTTTAAAAAACAAACATTATGATGCAAAAAAATTCTTAACAACACTAAGAGTGATTGCAAAAAATCTTCAATGGGTACTTGATGAAATTCATTCAAACGGAATTTAAACGACCTTTTCAAATATTTTTTTTTTACTATTAAGACATGACTTACAATAGCTGTTAAGTAAAAAAAATGTTGAACGCAAAGTTTTTCTGGCTAGTGTATGAAGGCATGTACAAGTATTTCATAAGAGCGGCCAATGAAGTGCAGCTAATTGAAAAGTGCATATGCATTACACATTGGCTGCTTTCATACGTGTTTTTAGTAGGAGGGATTAATATGTTTCCAAATCTAAGTACTTACAAAATTATAGAATTCTTAGTTAAATATCTGTGTACTCAAACAAAATGTTTAATTTCTTAACGAGTACAAAACGTTTCCTACAAAATGCTTTCTACATCGAACAGCCCAATCTTAAAATATTAAACACATACATACATATAAAGATTTCGAATTTTTTGTCAGTTCACCATTTTATATCCTAGCTAAAGATGCGTCTTGCATGCTACGTTTCTCATTTTGAAACCCATACTTTCTCATTTCACAGCCTTAATACCACACAACATTTAAATGCTCATATTCAATGCATGAATGTCACACTGAATGAGTTTAGCCGTGACACCAAAGGAGTATGGAAAATCAATATACGTGTTTATGGAAAACGGCGAACGGCGTGGCGATGAAACAATGAAGGATTGCCGGGGCATGAGGAGTCCTTTATTTATTGAAATTCAAGCACATTACCTGATAGCTCCGACACGTCTAGGCAACTGGATCGACTCTTTGTCCTTTGCAGCAATCTTTGCAGAGGCGGCTGCCTCTGGGGGCTGCCGGACTGGCCGTTGTTGACATCAGGGCCGCTGCCCCACTCGGCATCGATGGCCTTGGAAGCACTGCGTTTAAAGTGCTCCAAAAAGTGATCAATTTGTTTTTCTATTGAGCTGGACGGGGAGCTTTCCATTTTTATTTGCACATTTTGGAATCACTTGATAATATACTGATTGATATTAATCTATACATATAATATAATATATACTTATTTATATAGACTGGGCATTTACTGTGATAGACCCTGGAATACACTAATGCATTTTCACACTCAGCCGCATTTTCCCGACGAGACACAATAACTATTATTATGCAGATTTTAAAGTTTTTTTTAGCTTAAAATTTGAATTATCTGGGCTAGTATATACCCGATTTAAAGATGCACAACCCACAATTCACTTTTTTATATCTATACTATTTTCTGAGCCTTCCCTGATTGAAGTTGCACATTCTCTTGTTGACTTTGCGATGACTCAACCTTAACCGTCCTTCCGCGTCGCTCAACAAGGACTGAGAGCACTGCGGAGGTTGCTGTTTGTTGCCACAGTATCAGATTGACTAACCGTACGGATTGCGCTGACACTTATAAGATTGCTTATGAGAGAGCGGCGATGACGTCACAACGACTGAGCAAGTGAGAGAACCGGCAACTGAAATCGCTCTCCTTTCTGACCACGGAAGAGCTTTTGTCAGCACGTGTTGTTTGTGAATTAAAATCAGAGACATGCGCAGTATTTTATTACTTACAGGTTAATAAACATTTGTACATATTGAACGTTAATAGATGCAGATTCAAATATACTTTTACCAAAAACAGCTGTTCATATCCCTTACAACATTTCACTATGGTAAACTCAACTGATTTACATAGTAAAATAGAAAGATTGTTTAAAAAACTGTAAAAAGTGTAATTTTTAATAAAAAAAATATATTATAAGTTTAAATAGACAATCTCAATTTCTGTTGTGTTGTACATTGTACAGAGAATGTCGAAACTTTAAAAAAATGTAACAATGAAATTAACATCATAATTTATATGTTCACATATAATAGTGGGATTCCGGTAAACGTTTTTGATTTGCTTTTGATTTGATTTTGACTTCGCAGTCAGCTGTTCACAGCTGCTCTATACAAAATTTTCAGTGTGCCCAGAGCAAATCAGGGAAATGTGGTCTTTCTAATTGATTTCGAAAAATCAGCTCTGAGACTGATTATTTTTTCATTTTGATTTGGTTTCAAACAGCTGTGTGACAGTTGGTGTTTGTTTGCATTGTAAATCTACGAATATTCAATAAAAACATATTCGATGACTTTCTTTCGGCATTTTGTGCAATTATGCCCATTTTTGTATACTTTTTAGTTGTCAATTAGCCCAGTTCGCCCAGGCTGTCAGCTGTTCACGAAATCAAAAAATAATCAGTGTGCAAAAAGGGTCGGTCCGTCAACTGATTTATATTTGGTTAAAAATAATCAAAAGCAAATCAAAAACGTTTACCGGAATCCCACTAATAATTTATAAATATGTAAATATTTTATTGAAAATCATAAATAAATATTTTATTGATAATTTTGTATTACATGTCAAAATTACTTCATAATCATATTTTTATTTATACTGAATATTTTATTCAAACTCTTCTTCTTCAGCAACATCTTTTAGTCTTAATGAATAGTATATTGTACATAAGACAGATTTTTGGATCTTTTAAATGCAAGCTCTGCACTCGACAATATGCGAGCAATGTGATTCCTCTCTTCTGGAATTTATCAAAAGTTTTGACACTGCGGACTAATCTCGAAAACATCAAGAAGGGTGCGAAAGTCGACTAGCAATATACCCAGGAAACATGAAAAATTTGCTATGACTGTCTGATCAGATCGAGTTATAAATCGATATAAAGGTATAGCTCTTACTTACAAAAAGGCACACTAAGACTTTTAGAAACTCACCTAGTTCGTAAGATAAACAGGTGTAAGTAGGAGGGAGGGGCAAAATATGAACCATTTGAGCAAATGGGGCCGTTGCAACGGCAACCGAAGCGTGGCATTTTTGTCATTGTAACCAAACCCTTTAGTTTATTGAAAAATTTGTATAAGACCACACACGACAAGCATGTATGAGGACCAATCTCGGCCCGATTTTAACATCTAGGATTTTTATTAAAAAGGATCCCATTTTGGAATTTTTGTCGATTCTTTAATGCCCTTTTCACACTGAGCAACATCTAACATCTGCCATCAAAATTTAGGATGTGCCTATAGTTTTACCCGTGCCGAAATTTCCCCATCCGTTCCACCATCTCCTACTGATGTTTCTATTTCATACGTTTCTAATCGGTTTCGAGCCAATTTTTATCGAATGCAACTCTAGAAATTTGCCATTCGGTACGAAAATGTAAACAATGGCCGTGTTCACCAGAACAAATCGACAACAGAAAATCTATGAAATTTGCATGATTATTCTGGTGAAATGCAGTGATTAGCAATCATGATTTCCAATTTTGTGATTATGATGACTGAAATTTCATCACCAAAATAGTACGCTGAAATTTTCTGATTGTGATGCTTTGTTATCGAACAAACAAAATACATGATTACTGATTGATTAGTTCTGGTGAACGCGGCCAATGTCAACTAAAATGAATGGCAAAAACAAATGGAAAACAAACAAAACAATGAGAATTGGCTGAATCATGTAAGTAAAAAGGTTTTAAATCATTTTCGCTAATATCTAATGGCTTTCTTTTAATTAAAAGAGCTCAAAACAAAAATTGCTAGCACAATATTGGAGATCCAAGAGGAGCGCTCAAGAGATTCCACATTAATGGCGCATACGCTCGAAAACCAGATCTCCTTGTGGTTAGATAGATGTCCGCACAGAAATAAACTTGCCGACTTTGAAAATCTGCAGTAAGTTTTTGTAACTGATTATATTAGTGCGTACAGAATGTACAAGTAACGGTCTTATTGCAGTTTTCATGGAATATATGGAAGACTCGATCGAGTTTGATCTAGAGGTGCCTGCGTGGAGTACCAGTACCAACACCAGCCAACACGAAACCAGAGCACCTGTAGTAAAGCGCGCCAAGCCGAGCAGCTTAAAAATGTTCGGAGGAGGCTGCATGTGAAGAAAGAGCAGCGCAAATCTCGCAAATCATCAAGGGCTTAACTTTGAAAAATTACCTCCCACACTTTAAATAAATAAACAACTTAAAAATATCTATATTTGTTTAATTTTAATTTTCTTTTTTAATTAGAAGATTTGCAGTTGGTGTATGTTATTTAAATTGACAGTCAGCGACAAGTCGACTTCTTCGCCGTCGTCTGCATTTTGCTTAATCTTGACCATTTCGTTGGCTGTGTCGAATGCCACCAAACCCAGCCAATTCCTCATCAAAATTCATTTTATACCAAGAGTAAAATTTTACAATTTTGTTTACAAAATTTTGACGTGAAGTGACAAATTGATGTTAGATGTTAGATGTTGGCTATGTGAATTGGTGTTTTACATCTACCATCATTCCCATGCGTTCCCCGTAGATGTGCTCAGTGTAATTAGCCTATAACATTTATATTCAGATTTAATATACTACTTCATCACTCGAAGGGTGACGTCATTTTTTTTGGCTTAATGAAGTTGTACTTTAAAGCTAAATTATACATATATACATTTAAATTTCGAATATGCGAATATGCGAATATGGTCAGAGCCGGGACCGTCTCATAAAATATATTGAATTAAGCTAGCTCACCAAGTGAGCTCAACATTTATATAAGAGCCGATTCTTGTAGCCGATAAATTGGCTCACAATGAATTTCGTTGCACTGGGCCGACACAGCAAAAATCAAAAAATTTTGTATGTTATCGAAAATTGCATTTTCTCTAAACAATTAATTATGTATTTCTTATTGAATTATAATAATTTAATAAGTATTAAATCAAAATAATTGAAAATTTTCTAAAAATAATAATGTTTACAATGTTTGTTAATAACTTACTTCTAATAATGTTTACTTGAAAAATATATTAAATTCGAAAAAAATGTTAAAAAATTTACAAAAATATTGCAAAAATTGGTGTAAAATTTATAAAGTTTTAGCTTAAAAGCCCTTATTATTGAAAATAATAAAGTTCATTTTAAAATTGGTTTGGCACGCATCCTTCGGATGGTGAAAAAATTAAAGAAAACCGACAAAAATATAACAAAATTTCCTTGAAGGTTTCAAAATTCCAGCTTCAAAAGTAATTTCAAAAAACCCATATTAAACAATTTTTCTGAAAAGAGTTAAATATTGTCAAATATGCCACCCTTGCCAAGATTGCCACTTTTTTTTGCCAATGCAATCAGTAGAATAATGCATTTACTTGTTAGAGCTGGGCGATGCTTTCATGTTTGCTGAACACATAAAATTGTTTGCACACGGCTTTCAAATCTTTAAAAGGGATTGTATTGAACATATTTCTCAAACTATATTGAAATTCCTTCCTTCCAATATTTTAGATGACCGTAATTATCTGGATTGTTTAGTTCTGTTGTATATAAAAAGATTCGATAGTGACCTACCAAACATCGATGGCTCCGATTTCAAGTATTTACGACATCGATGTTTCACTCAATAGTGGGATTCCGGTAAACGTTTTTGATTTGCTTTTGATTATTTTTAACCAAATCGAAATCATTTGACGGAACGACCCTTTTTGCACACTAATTATTTTTTGATTTCGTGAACAGCTGACAGCCTGGGCGAACAGCTAATTGACAACTGAAAAGTATACAAAAATGGGCATAATTGCACAAAAATAATTTACTCAAAAAACCCTAAGAGGAACAACAGAGCAATAATGAGCAAAAAGAACTAGTGAGCAATAAAGAGCAATTTGGAAGGAACATGTTCACTTGCTCACTTCAGGGAGCAACTTTTTTTTGTTCACTCACTCATAAGTAACCCAACACTAGTTTATGAACAAAAAAAATTTGTGTACATAAATAAACTAAAAGCAGACGCCGAAGTAAATACTACTATTAAAGCGGATGTCTGAATATATAAAGAATTGAAATTGTTTATTTCCATTGGATTATGGGATATTAAGAATCAGAATTCGAGTAAGTTGTTTGGTATGACACATTTGTAATGCATACATATGTACATATATATGTGTGATGATGAAGATTTACATATGTCTGTATGTAACATTCACACATATGCAAGTACACAAGTGCATGAGCGTGTGTATTAGAGATGGGCACGGGCCGGGCCTGGCTTCGTGTACCGCGGGCCTCTTCAAAAAATCCACGGGCCCGGGCCTAAGTATGAAAAAAGAGCAAAAAAAAGTTTAAGACTCTTCTCACAAAAAGGGCTCAAAAATTAAGTTTGTATCGAGAGAAAAAAAAAAAATAATAATTTGATAATTTGACCGGGCCGGGCCTGGACCGGGCCTTGAGAAGAAGGCCCGTGCCCATCTCTAGTGTGTATGCACACATACGTTGTAATTACAACTAACTTAAGTTAGTGAGTGAGTGTATGTCTGTAAACACTGAAGATCAAGTCTGAGTGGGAAATAAAACAAAAACTTTAAAACTTCGTATATCAATAAAAACAAATAAAATTTTGTTGAACATATGTATGTATTCATTAAAATTGTGTGCGGCTTCTGTGTTTTTGGTTTAGTACAGAACAAACAACCAACAACGCATTTAATCAATGTTCTCCAACGGGCTGCCGTGCAACCTGTCTTTTCCGAGCTGCCTAAGTGTCCCAAAAGATGGTAACGAGGAGCTCTTGCCTTCCAATATGGGGACAAGGGAACCAGTTATTCTCAACGTTTATGACATGGTGAGTACAACTGTGCAATTGGTCTGGCTGATTAATGCTAATTGATTTGATTTGATCTAATTGGCAGTATTGGATTAATGAGTACACAACTTCAATTGGTCTTGGCGTGTTCCATTCCGGCGTCGAAGCATTTGGAACTGAATTTGCGTACGGGGGCCATCCGTTTCCCTTTACTGGCGTCTTTGAAATAACTCCACGCGATCATGACGAGCTTGGCGAACAGTTTCAATTCCGGCAGAGCATACAAATCGGATGTACCGATTTTACATATGAAGAAGTGCGTCGCATTGTCGAGGAATTGGGGAATCAATTTCGCGGAGATCGTTATCATCTTATGAACAATAATTGCAATCACTTTTCGGGTAATTTAACACAGGTAAGATATCTCATAAATGCCATAAATGTATCTAATTAAATATCATTGCAAAAAAAAATAGATACTTTGCGGCCAAGAAATACCCAGCTGGGTGAATCGACTCGCGCATTTCAGCTCCTGTGTGCCATTTTTACAGAGATGCTTACCAAAGTAAGTTCATTTGATTTGAATGCATTCATATCCGTATTAAAAGGCAACCTTAATCATTTCAGAGAGTGGCTCACACCGAATGCCTTGCAGCAAAGCATAACCACAATACAAGAGCGCGAAGACTCGGACAACAGTCCCCTTTGAGACATTACCTGATCTAAGATATTTGCAAAGTCCCAAGCGAGCGCAACTCATCCCTGCTGTCTGAAGACCAACAACAATATTGTTAAGTTGATTAGAGTAAAGCCGGGGTAATCGACACTCATTTCATTAAAGCCAAGAAAAAACTCCCTCAATAGAATTCAAAATAATGTTAATAGGTTTATAATAGGCTACAATTAAAGTGACTAAATTATTGGCTATTGTAATTTGACTATTCAGAACTAAGATACTATTAAGTGCCGATAAGTGTAAGTGCATATAGGCAGCTGTAGAGCTCTACACTTTCTGCAGAATAATTTATAAAATTTTGAATTTTTAATTAAATAGTGAAAACATCGAGCGTTATTTTATAGGAAACAAGCAAGCATATTACATTTAAGAATATCAAAAGTTGTAATCGTTGTCATCATTGTCATTTGATTTGTAACCATTTGTATTTTACCATGTTTTTATTTATATTTTTACAATGTCGAAAGCCGCATGTCTATCAAAACACCAAAACGATCTGTTATCAAATAAATATGTACTTGACATTCTGATATTTACACATACATTAAATACTATTATACTTAAAATTTTTTAAAGAAAATATATATTTTAATTCAATAATTATTCTATACGTAGTTACTTATAATTTAAGATATACAAAACTACCTAAGGTCTAAGTACACATGTATCTTTTCAGACAAATTGGTCAAATGGTGCCAAACTGATGCCGCCAAATGGCGAATTGGCCTATATAATTTCTTAATATTTGCTGCAATCTGCCTAAACGTCCAGTTAATTATTTGGAAAATATCTAGTATGTCGCAACAACATTACATTGTTTAATTATGATAAATACATTTTGAGAACTATTTACAAATCTTTGTGGCTTCCAAGACTCCACGTTTTTATCCTAAACCTTGTTTTATTCATTTCAAACAAGGCTTGAAACGTTATTGTATAATCCCACAGCGGCGATTTCATCAACATCAGTATCTACATCATTGTTCAGCACGTCAGAAGGCATCTGATTGCGGAAGATCATGGGATGCGGTCTTAAAGAGTGTCCACCTTGTACCTGAACATTAGCATGTAAATGTGGAGGCTGAATGCCATTTGCCAGGCTGGAAAGTTGGTTCATGTATTCTCCCGGACCGTGAACATGATCATGCGATTGATGAAAATAAAGATTATGCGGAGAACTGGGACCTTGAAGCACCTCCTGTTCTGTAAAGCCTCTGAGTAGACGAGCATTTACCAAATCTCCTGAATAGTTTTGCTGACTCCTTTGCAGATTCCTTGACCGATTTGGGAGATCGTGAAAATAAGCATCTTTCGGTACTTGCCGTTCGGATACGCCAAACTGGTGAGTGTTCCTCTTATGCGCTGCATACAGTGATGAAGGATTGTGTACGGAAGGAGCACTGTTCTCATTACCCGAAGTACTGTGCGGCTGTAAACTGTTATTCAAAAGTGGGCTCAGTACATTTGGATGGTGTAGAGCAGAGCTTAGAGGGATATCATGAAGGGACTGCAAGTTGGAGTCTATTTTGCCCTGCAACTGGGCTACCATGTCCTTAACCTGGCCAGAAATGGGTTTCTTTAGGTATTTGATTTCGCTATTTCTTATCTCAACCTTTGATGGAGTCTCATTTGGATTTTGCCTCCTCACCTGTACTCCCTCTGAGTGGGTAGCCATGTCACCAGGAGTTAAACCAATGGGATTAGTGTAATATAGCGTTGAGTTCGCTGTAAAGCTTTCATCCAAGCAAAGAGCTTGCCGCTTCAAAAGATTTGACATGGATTGCTGCGTGTGGAAGACAACATCTGTGCTGCAAGACGGAGATGGAGATGGCGTCTCGTGAGTTTGTGCCTTATACAGTAACTTATCGCCGCACATTCTATCCGCGTTTTCATTGAGAGCCACTTCCTCTTTGTGAAGATCCGCGAAGGAGGCATCCTTACGAAGTGCTTTTATCACCGAATTCAGCATATTGTCACCTCTGCCCATGCAATGGTAATACTTTTGAGTGTCTTGGGGGGACATTTCAAATTCCCAGCTGTTTGAGTTCTGTGAGGGATTCGAAGTTTCACTTGAATTGGGATAACGTCGATGGACATGTGTGTACTCATCGTAATTTGGACTATTGGCACTCTCCTTATTCTCTAGTAAATTGCATTGATTCCCCGGACTATAGTTTGATGGATCACTTTGTTGTGGTGAAAGCGAGCACAGCTGCAGCTTGTTCTCTTGTTCATTGTCTCTCTCCATGATCAGCGAAGTTTTTTCCAACAAGTCTCCCAGTCTCTCGGACACTTTCAAAAAATCCAACTTAAGTTCATTCAACTTCGATTTCTTCAATTCCTCCTCAGCCATCGGAAGGGTTTGAGCCATCGCATCACTGCAATTTCCTGGTACTTCCGTACTCGAATTGGAATGGGTATCCTCATTTGAGTCGCTCTCTTCTGCCACATCGTTCGCATGGGAATGATAAACTGCAGTTACAACAGCTTGATTATTGGGCTCGAGAACCTCAACGCTCTTGGAGTTGGACATCTTGTTGCCATCATGGCTTGTCTCCAGCAAGTCAAGGCTTCGACACCGAGACAACGTACGCTGGATCCTCTGACATTTGGGTTGAATGTCGAATGTGGAACGCATTGGCTCCCCACGCCGCAAATACTCGTTTAGATACTGACGCTTACTCTCGCATCGTATCCGATCTTCGATCATAGTGCGAGTCAGCTGCTCGATTTGGTCATTTGTCTTCATTGCCAGTGCCTGCACCTTGTGGCCCAGACGCTCCTTTGTCTTGTGAACATACTTCTTCAAGCTCTTCCGGTTGCAATTCAATTTGTTTTCTATGTGCCGGAAAAAGGGGCCACAATAGCATGTGTTGCCAACACTGACAGGTCCCTTGTGTATGTGACCAGCGAGGTCGAGGAAGTATTGTTCGCCTTGCTTTAGGGGCTCTTTGGGTAGGGTCTCGAGCTTGGGCGATGGAAACGATCGAGGGTCGGGAAAGTAATGGCATCCGTAAGGCGACCAATTAATCGTCTTATCCACACAGTCCCTATCTTTCTCCTGGGCTGGCGCCGACTTGTCAGTTTCCTTTGGCTTTTCTCTGCGATTACGTATACGTTTCGGAGTATTCAGGATCTCATTAATTTCCCGATAATTCTTTCTGATTGCAATACTTTGAGGCGTCTCGCCCTGTGCGTTCTTCACACTCAGACGTGCATCAGCCTCGAGCAGAATGCGCGTCAACTTGCGTCTGCCCATCGCGCAGGTGATGTGTAAGGCAGTGTCTCCATTGAGATTCGTCTTATTGGGATCACACAAGGCCGAAAGGAGAATGCGAGTGACTCCAGCATGGCCATAACGGCAGGCAGTGTGCAGCGCAGTGTCACCATACTAAATGAAAAGCAGATTCTCGATCAAGATCATTATACAGATATAAATTATAGTACTCACCTTATTTTGAACATCTGGATCCGCACCAGCCATCAACAGTTCCCTAGAACTTTGATTGTGCCCATTCTGTGCAGCCAAATGGAGGGCAGATAGACCCTCATTGTTGATGATACTCAGCGTGTTATTATGTAGGGCTTCAATCGTGTTCGCCACTCTCGCCTTCAGCCTGCTCTTATCCTTGTGCTGCGTCTTTGTGGTCGGCGGCGCACAGATCAATTTGACGCAGCGACTGAAGCCCCGGCTAGCGGCCTCGTGTAGTGGTGTGTTCCCCTGGCCGGACTCCTTGGCCAAGCGATCCGCATTGCTGGACAGCAAGATTTGCACTCGCCGATCATCGCCAGCAGCAACCGCATCATGCAAAGCTGTCCAATTTCTGGACTCATGCTAAAGAAAAGATTTCATTTATATTAGACACCCCTAAAATATTCGATTCCTTCGACTTACCCCGGAAATGGCGTTTGGCAAGGCTTCCTGCTTCAGATTGCGATCCATACTGCATTTTCTGCGAGTTTTTAAAAAGTATATACATATGTATAAGCTTGATATTACTTTTAATTCACAGCAAGAAGTCCAGATAATATGTAACTATCATTGAAATAGTTCACATTACACACAAGTACTCGAATTACCATACATACATATGTACGTACTCCTCACAAATAGTTGGCAATGTATGTATGTATGTATTTACATGTGTATGTACGTTTGCAGAGAAAATTACTTTTATGTACATATGTAAGCCACACTTTTATATACACATATGACAATTTCTTTTGTAATTTACGATTGTTTAAATGTGAGAATAAAACTACACTTATTTAAAACATATTTGAATATTTGCAAATATTTCTAAGCTGGCCACAAAAAATGCACTATAAATTATCAATGGCAGACGGCGGATTGAGACGTTTTCACAACTTACAACTTGAGGCGCTGATCAATTTTGGTCCGTTACTTTAACAGTTGAACAACTTAAGTCAACGTTATTTATTCTTTAATTTTCAATTACACTTAAGCTGTTGTTTTCTATTTTCATTTTTTTGCTTACACTTCGTGAACGCCCAGAGTTAATTTTGGCTTTAAGCCAGGCCTTAAGGAAAATAGAAGAGAAAATTAAGGCGAATTGTAAAATTGGCAACAGGTTTTGTGTAGAGTTGTCACCTATGTGATTAATCAAAATTGATAGTTTGTGCTATCGATAACAGCGGTCCCATTTTCTTTTCTCTAATTCAAATTCTCGCGGCGCTATATTTAAATGTGATTTGTTTTTTGTTTGTTAATTCATTAAAAAATATTAACTAATTACTTTTTTAAGAAACCAAAAAAATTATAAATATATAAAATAAAGAAGTTTAGCCTAAAGAATGTTTGCTGCACTTCACCATTCGCGTGGTAAAGTTGGTATACTAATTCTAAAAATAGTTTTAAAAAATCGACGAAAGTTCGTTTGAATTTTTAAAATTCTGCCTTCAAAATTAAGCGAATACCAAAACAAGCTAATTTGCTAATAAAGATATTTTTGAGCGATAACGAGTAAAAGAGAACAACTGAACAAGGATGAACCATTTGGAAGAACATGTTCACTTGCTCACTTCGGTGAGCAACTCTTTTTTGCTCACTCACTCATGAGCAACCCAGCCCTTCTAGACAATTTTTGTTTGTCATCTCATTTACAAAACTTATTTCTACTCGACATTATTAAAGAGAAAACTCTGAAAATAAAATGGCATTAGCAGAGATTTGTAAAATTTCGAATGCTTCATATATGAGGCCTGCTGCGTGGAATTCAGCTGAAGTTGGAGATGAGGTAAACGCGTTCACCAGCAATATTGCGAATCCGTACACATTGGCAGCGCCTCCATTCGAAAACGTAAGTGGGAATAAAATAACTGCATATGTATTGTATATTCAGATCTGGGAAACAATTGGACTTAACAATAATTTGTTATGCATTTGCAGCCACTTGAGAATTTGAACAAAATCCAAGCCAATGCTGAGAAGACCGGCATTAAAATCAACTTTGATCACGGCACCACAACATTGGGCTTCAAGTACCAAGGCGGTGTCATTTTGGCCGTGGACTCGCGCGCCACCGGAGGTCAATACATTGGATCGCAGACAATGAAAAAAATTGTGGAAATCAATCAATTCCTGCTTGGCACACTGGCCGGCGGTGCCGCCGACTGTGTCTACTGGGATCGCGTTCTGGCCAAGGAATGCCGCCTGCACGAGCTGCGCAACAAGGAACGCATCTCTGTGGCTGCTGCCAGCAAGATCATGGCCAACATTGCTCACGAGTACAAGGGGATGGGCTTGAGCATGGGCATGATGTTGGCTGGCTACGACAAGCGCGGTCCAGGACTGTACTACGTGGACTCGGAAGGCTCGCGCACCCCTGGCAACGTGTTCTCCGTTGGCAGTGGCTCCATTTATGCATTTGGTGTGCTTGACTCGGGCTATCACTGGGATCTGAAGGACAACGAGGCCCAGGAGCTGGGTCGTCGTGCTATCTACCACGCCACCTTCCGAGATGCCTACTCAGGCGGCATAGTTCGTGTTTACCACATGACCCCAAATGGCTGGATCAAGATTTCAGAAACAGATTGCATGGAACTCCACTACAAATACAAGGAAGAAAAGGAAGCTAAGTAGTTTTTTCCACTTTTGTATATGGCCCAATAAAATAAATAAGTATGGTATGGAAATAATATGTTGATGAACATTTCACCACACTAAATCTATGTTTTTATTTACATTAGAGCAGATTAAGAGGCTTATCTTGGGAATACATTTAAAATATTTATCAGGCTGATTCAATATTTTTCAGTTTTGCGACATGCTCCAAGGTTTCCTTGTGCCGCTCTTCTGCTCGCTTTCGCTTAAATGTAGGCTTTGCATTTGCTTTCGTCCGTCCCACGCGCTTGCGCTGCTTCTGCTGCTGCAACAGCTCAGCTCCAATATCTAGATCAGCCGGAACATGTAGCAGTCGGATCATGCGATTACGCACCATGAAACTATCGAACGCATGTTGTTCACCATTCCTATCGATAAAGACCGCCTGTGTCAGCTCGCACGTCATGTGGCCGTCGGAGACACTTATTATGCCCGCCACAGAAGTCTCATTGCGTAGGTCTATGAGGACAGCTCGCCCCTGTAATATTACCGGCAAACAGTTTAATGTGTTCGAAATGAGGTACTTTTCTCGCGAGCTAAAGTTTTGCATTTTTCTACTTTTAAGGTGATGTTACAAGTTGTTTAAATTCCATATAAGATATACTTTTGATGGCGACTTGCATTTAAAAGAGCTGTGTCGCTCCGCTGAGAATCAGTTCAAAGAACTTATTAGTCATTCATGAACTAACAAGTGATTTAGCGCATGAAGTAACTGAAGCATTAAGGGACTTAAACCGAACGATTTGACAGCCGACGAGACTTCCTTCTGTTGTTGCTTCATGGCTTGCTTTTCATACCAAACGCTTGATTTCCATGCATGGAATATGGAAAGCTTGCAGAGAAAATTACAGTTGTCTTTTTGTATGTACATAAATAAGTACAACAACGATCATACATACATTTAAAGAAACAATGCACTTAAAAAGTATATTTCATTATAATATAAAAAATGAATTATTAATAGTTTGTGTGGAAAAGAAAATTAAATGGCAGTTCCGCGCTCGAGGTTTTGCTTGATTTCCGCCGTGTGCTCGCCATAGAAACGATCTAATTTCTTGTTGAACTTCGAGTTGCGCTCGTTGATGAAGTCCACATCGGCGTCGTCATTGTAGATACGTCTTCTAGAGTACTTCTTTCTGCGTTCAATTTGCTGATCCAGATCCTTTACCATACTGTTAATTGCACTCGGTGTGTCCTTGGTGAGCATATGAAGTGTTGTGTTTGGACCGCCATAGAATGCTTCTCCCAGCTCAGCCTTTTGTTTCTCGTACTTGGCCATGTCGCGAGCAGGCATGCTTTTAACAAGTCTGTTGTACTGCCTTGCAGTCTGCGCTTCGTATGTGGAGAAACCCAGATCGGGATTATCTTTGCGTTTTTTCTTCTTTTCGATGCGTTCTGCATCCACGGCAGAGACATCTAGCAGCTTCATGCGCTCGTAGTCCTTGCCAGCAGCCTCTGCATCCGCGCGCGCCTTGTCGTCTGCCAGCAGCCATTCTGCTTGCCGCTTGCGGGCTTCCCAATTGCTGGGCAGTTTTTTACGTGCATCTTCTGCGACGACTTCCTGGTGGTTTTGTGTGCGCGCCTCTTGTCGTTGTTTGTGAAGGTCATGCAATCGCGCCTTGCGTTCCGCCAACTTTTCAGAAGCAGATTTTGCCTTTTCCATAGTTGTTTTTGAGATTTTTGTATTTATTTATTTCTTTGTTTCTGACGAATGCTTTTCTTCTTCTTAAAATGTAGTTCACAGTAAAAGCACCAAGTTGGCAGCGCTGTCTGATTTAATACCAAAGTTGTATTTTTGGATTCGCTACTATCACTAAGCAAATAACCTATAGAGAACCCATCCTATACAACTGAAATGTCACACAAAAAAATGCTTGCGAAGCGTCCACAGCGAAGTGTTACCGATCTGGCAATATTGTTCGAGTGGAATTTATAAAAATGTTGGGTGTTGTTTTGAATAAAATAATGTGGATTAAAAGTTTTAAGGGTAGAGGGTATTTTATATTTCACATGTCTTAGTTTCGCAAGCATCGGCCTCAAAAATAAAATCGCTTCTCTTATGAATTCCACTAGAACAATATTGCCAGATCGATAACACTTCGCGGTGGACGCTTCGCAAGCATTTTTTCTGTGACATTTTAGTTGTATAGGATGGGTTCTCTATAGGTTATTTGCTTAGTGCTACTATACACTGGCGAACTAAATTATTGGCACAGCAAGCAAGTTCAACTTTATCGATAGATTTTGACCCAATATTAAGTAATTTTCAAGGTTGCATTATTTTTTCCAGATAGATAAAAAATAAATTGATTCGTCCATAGAAATTCCGATTTTAATTTATTCATGCTATTCTGACATGATTTTCTTATTAATAATTAAAAAAAAATAAGCAATTTTAAAACAATTCAGTATTTAATGCGGTATTTTTGGCATATCTCATTTTAATTAAGACGTGTAGTTTTTAGCGCGTTCTGTCAAATTTAGGATATTATCAAGTCTGGCTTAGAGCTGCGACTTTACAATTAGATTTTTTTAGAAGAAAAAATCGAGTAGGTATCGATTTTTTTTATAAAAAAAATTTTTAACTTCATTTTTTTTATGATTTTAAATGGATAGTTTTTATTTTTTTGTTGCAGTATTTATATTACTTATCACAATTTTTTAAGTTATTTAACAGTTTATCATTAATAACATAAAAAAGGAAAATAATAACAAAATAAAAAAAATTCAGATTTAAATGACTAAAATTAACCTAGATTAATTCATATTAGAGATGGAAAAACAGCTACTCTTTAGTAAATTTTGTGTACTCAACAATACGCGCCTTTACATTCCCATTCACAAGTAGCAATTCACAGCACAAGTCCTTTTTAAAAAAATCGATTTTCTTAAAAGCAAAATCGATTTTTACTTTACCAAAGAAAAAATTGATTTAAATCAATTTAAAACAGTGATGGGCACGTTTATCGAATCGTTATCGGTTGCTCACACAGACACTAGCCGACGCATGCCGAATGCGAGGTTGGCAGCTGCTGCGAACGCACGATTTAAATCAGTGCACAGCTTGCCTTCAACGAGCGCACAGTCTGCGTCACTTGATTTTTCAAGATGTCTTTGCATTGCACTGAGAGAAAATAAAAATTCATGCGACAATACATTGTGTTAGAATGCGGTCGGTATTTTCGTGCGCCAAATGACCCCCAAATTATGTCCCTTAACTTAAAATTCTATGTAGCATGCACCTACGTGAAGAATTGTGGCTTGCAATAAGAATTACATTCAAAATAATTTTTGATCAACAAATGGAGTTGCTCAGCTATTTCTTCCAGTACATAAAATGAGCCAAGCGCGCATACCCTCCCCGTTCGACGTTCAATCTGCGACTGATTTCACTCTGTTTGCTGCGCTCGGGTTTCGTGTGTGTATTGGTGAATCGAACAGCTGATTCGCACGCGTGCAAGACTGTGCCCATCACTGATTTAAAATCAATTTTATTAAAATCGGTCCCAGCACTAGCGTCCAAAAATTCCCAGTCACAAGCAGTGATGCCGAATTGACTTTTTTCGGATAGATCTGTCTGCTTTAACTGCTTCAGCCGGGAAAAATCTCAAACAGCTTCTATCCGAAAATCTGGCTTTTTTAGATTCAATTAAATTTAATACAAAAAGGATTCTATACAGCTAATTTTAGAACTTTTTGAGAATGGAAACGATAAAAGCGAAAACACTTTCCAGTACACCAAAATTCACCTCTTAAAATAGGAAAATGTTGAAAATACATCAAAATTTTGGTCCGAAGCAAACAAATATTTAGACTCTGCAGGCAGTAACCCTTTTTCAGAAGTCGTCACTTGTAATTTGTCTCTTTTATCGTTGCCTTGGTCAAACGCTGAAGTAGAGAGGGTTTTAGCCAAGTTAGTTCGGTAAAAACTAAATTTAGGAACCGTCTTGAAATACAGACGATAAATGCTATTTTAACAATTAGGTAAATATATATATTATACGATTTTTCAATTATATGCATATGCATATTTTATCTTCTGCAGATTCGGATTGCTTCGACACAAATCGTGTTGCCATTTGTACATCTTGCCTGACAAATAGCTTAAGTTTATAGGCACCATGGCGACGTACAATGAAAACAAAGAAAGTAAGGACGAACAAATCATTGAAGAGGCCCTAAAACTATTAAATTAAATAAAAAAGTAATAAAAAAAATTTGGCCTATTTTCCTGTCTTATTTTTTAGTTTTTCAGCCATTTTTTCTTTTTTTTGGTCGTTTTGTCTTTTTTTTCAGAAAATGTTTGGCATCACTGGTCACAAGTAGCATTTTCCTTATTAAAAAAAATCGATTTTGATCCACAAAAGTCTGGCTAGAAGAGTTGGGCTTTTTAGTTCAATTTGCGGAAAAGGTTCAATCGTTTATTTTTCAGTCGTGAGCTAAATCAGTCATTTAGTTCAGTTATTCAGTTGGTCGGTTGGTCATGAACTAGTGATGTATAAAAACATCGATGCATCGATGTTTTTTCAGCGATATTTCTCGATGTTTTCCGATGTTTTTGTTGATGCCGATTTATCGATGTTGCATGGCGATGCATCGATGTTTTGCAAAACATGGGCTGCCGCACTTTCAACACGCCATTTTCGCCGCTCTGACAATGAGTTTATATTAATTTGGGCAGTGTTTGCAATGCCTAAGTGAGTAAATTTCTTTAAATTGGTCAGAGATACAATAGCTACAAGAAGGCTTACATATGTCTTTTCAAAGTTCTCATCAAAAAGACCTCTTGTAGTTAGTGTTTATACCCTTAAGATAAAAACTGTTTAAAACTTCTATAAAAGCACACGTTTTTAAGAGAAAATGAGCTTCACTTATCTAAAAATTTCTAGTTTTCTTCTAAAAATGGTATGGTTTTCAAACATTAGACAGACATTGATTCATCGATGTTTCGACCGTTGTATCAACTAACATTGATGTTATATTTTGAAAACATCGATAACCATAGACATCGATGTTTCCACTCAAATTTACATCACTATCATGAACTATGACGAGATGGTTTCTATTCAGTTGGTCATGAACGATGAATATGTCATTCTGATCAGTTCGACGGTTGCTTATGAACGATAAACGATGTGTTTTAAGTTTATAATTATGCCAATTGGATTTGATATTATCTTTTAATTTTTTGGGTTATACTTATACCCTGGCTTATTAAAAATGAGAAAAAAGAGTAGATTGGTTTATTTTATTTTGGGCTTAACCCATTAATGGCTGCCCATAGATCGGCTGGTACGATTTTGACGAAATTTTAAAATGTGTGCCTAGAAGACCATAGAAGTTGAAAGAAACAAAAAAAAAATTTTATCTTCAAATTTAATTTTTTCGATTTCCATGTTCAGCTATTTTCGATAACATTTTGTATGCAGAAAAATAGCTAGAAATTCACCTGTAAAAAACTACAAGTATAACAAGGATAACTAAACTGTTCAAATTTTATACTTATATTTTTATTATTTCTCTTTACTATGAAATAAATTTTGCCTCGATATCTCTCACATGCCCCGAGCTAGAATTTTAAAGTGTCAATACTTTTTTGGGTATTTAAATACCCATTAGCCGTTAATGGGTTAAATTACCTTTCACATGCTCAAAACTTAGAAATATATGAAATTGAAAAATTGTTACAAGTAAATAAAGAAGAAATTGAATACAATCGCGGAACTCCATGTAATTGTATTTCTCTTGTTATGATCCGACTTGACTATCGCAACCAGATATCGATTTGCCGGCTAGCTATCGGCATAACTCAGGGATGAGTCGACCTCGATACCTGGCGAGTCGGGTAACAAAATATTTATATTTTTACTTTCGGAATAAATTACTCAGACTTCGGTTTCACAACACCTATACGGACAATCTGCTGGCAAGGATTTGGTGGACAGATGTTGATATCCACTCATACGACGCCCTCCCTACCTATAGTCGGCTTTCGATATTTGTGCCGACTCCCTAATCCAAACTTCACCCAACCTACCACATATCTATCTCACCCGAATAAATAAATTAACAAATTATTTTCATTTTAAACGTTATAATTTTTAATTATCATTATTAATATTAATTTTCCCTATAATTTTACATTTTATATTCAACTTTACTGCATTCGATAGTTTTTCGTGACTAATACTTAACACCCAACAAACTAACAACAAAAGAAAACTTTCTGGCAACCCTAATTCAATGGGAGCGAGAAACGTAAACAAAACAAACAATTACAATCTACCTACAAAGTGTATAAGTTATTAAAAGTAAATGTTTTTCCTATGCTCGGTAAGTATTAGTATAAGTTGTCTAGCTTTCCTCAGGACAATGACTGCAGCAATATGAGGGTAAGTATGTTTGGATGTATATGTAGCCTATACACACCAGAACGTATTAATTTACACTATGAATTTTAGGTCGATTTGTGGACGTCAATAAATGAACTGAGCCTGGTGCTCGGTTGCTGGGAAGAGCCGCGTCTGCGCTGTGACCAACGAAATGCTCTGGACACGCGACGGTGGCTATGCGTGGTGCTGTGACACCTGGTGCGCCTATGGCATGAGGCTGCACCAGACTGCCTGCAGGGACGGACTCACTCGCAGTCCTAGTGGTGGTAGCGTGTGTTCCGCTGCTTGTGTGTGCGGAATCCTGTCTTCGCTTTGTCCAACTGATCCTCCCAGTGTTCCGTGCTGCGATACGTGTTGAGTGCTGCGTTCCGTGATGTTCCGTCTGGTGCCCTCGCTGTGTATTATCGGCTGTGTATTGTCGGCTGCGCGTTAATGCGTAGCTGCTGTGGATGCTGCGGCTGGTCTCCTGTTGTTGCTGCTGTGCTGTGGCGACCGCTTTGCTGTTGCCGCTGCTGTGCTGTGGTGACCGCTGTGCTGTTGCCGCTGCTGTGCTGTGGTTGCTGCACAGTACAGTTGTACAGTTGCTGCTGCCGTTTGCAGGTTTTTCTTCTGCCCCTTTTTTTCCTGC
The DNA here is from genome assembly GCA_037043495.1 of Drosophila recens. Lineage (NCBI taxonomy): Eukaryota > Metazoa > Arthropoda > Insecta > Diptera > Drosophilidae > Drosophila > Drosophila recens. Next base: position 2,357 of record JBAMBJ010000998.1, on the reverse strand, counting down.
TTCTCACAACCACGAGCCAGACCAGACTAATTTTTCATTCCTCCGTAACCTAATTAATTCCTGTCAAAGTTTTTCCTCCTGTCATCTCCTCTTTTTTCTCATTCCTCTCATCCGTATTTATGTTTTGGTCGACGCTGATAGATGGCGTTGGTATCAGCTGGCGACTATCGCTATCGATAATATCGATAGATCAGCGCCGACCATAACAACACACCCTTCCCGTGGGGGGGGGGATTGGTGAAGATTGAGCAAGCAGAAGTCGGGAATTCCAGGCGCCAACGTAGGCCACGCCCACACCCTGAGATTAAGAGTCTCATTCGTATCGACTGAGTTAGCCGGGCAATATTATTATAATAGTTGTTCTCTTCTTCCAGATCCCGTCGTTCCTCGGCCATCACGCCTCCAGATGCCGCTCCTCCGCCAGCACGCGGCCGGTATAGCGCTTCCACCACCGGATCTGTCCCTGGATCTATTTCAGGCTTCGGATCATCAGCATTGTTGACTGCAAGAAGCTTCTGCAAGTTAATGCTCATGTCGGGCGAATTCACCATCTCAGCGATCCTCGCGTGTCTTTCTCCTTTCTCCTGACGAGCCATCTGCTCCGAATCCTTCAATGGAGCCGACGGTGAATCTGAGTCTCCGGATGCGCTTGCTCCTCGAGAGCCGCTCGTGAACTGCCTCTGCTCATCGGCGTGCTGTGGACTTTGACACGCTAGCGTCTCTTGCGATGCCTCCAGTTTCGTGATGACGCCCTCGTCGCCGACGTCGTCCTGCGCTGTTTCCAAAGGAGGAGATGTCAACGTTAGCACCGGTTCCCACGCCTGCTGTTTCTTCAGCGCCTTGTTGTGCCATCCATTGACGAGGGACTCTGCAGTTTCTTCGGCCACCAGAGCTGTGGGAAGTTCCAAGACCGAATGGGGCTGCTGCTCTGCCGGCACAGGATCCGCGGAATATGTGTTTCGGACCGTTTCCCGGATCTGCGTCATGAACGTAAACATTTCCTGCCGGATCATGGCCTTATACTCGGCGAGCTGCGTATCCATTGCCGTAATGTATGTTTGCTGGGCCTGGAACAGCGCGATGTTGATCGCCGAGCTGATCTCGCTTGGTATTGGAGCTGTTTTTTCATTCATAATTCTAACCTATTTATATATCAATAAATATTTTCTTTAAATAATTCCTAACACATGCAACATGTATAATAAATAACAAAAAATTACAAAAAAACAAGCTATTCTATTCCTAATTTCATATCTTATTCTATATACTATATCCTATATAAATAATATGAAAATATTCCTGAAGTAAGCCTTACGATTATCTATCAACAAAAAAAACAAAAGAAATACCCTGTAATATTGAACGATTATTCTAATGAAAATCGCCCGGTTATTTAAATTGCGTGAGCTGATAAATAAACAAAAAAACAAACATCAAACACAAACTATCGAATCAAATTTTCACAAACAAAAATGGGTGAGATAAATATAGGCAGGTGTGGGATCCGTCGGTAGCTTCGTATCTCCTACTTGCCAGCAGGCTCCTACATACAAAACGACTTTTTTAACCTATGGAACGGTAGCGATACTAAACACTGACAAGACTGGACAACAACGAACTGGAAAACATACTCCAAGACGCGGACCACAGTCATGGCTGTGAATAATACTTTCTACGAATAAAATTTGAGCTTTAAGAAACAACAGTATGGACTTCATCAGGTCTAGGAACGGCAACGCAGATTGGGCTTGGTGGCTTCATTCTGGGACCAGCCCCTAGACCTGACTACTGGCTATCGCCATCTCTACCCAAACGCTACACCAGACAGACCAACCGTGGCAGCAACAGGTGAGGCATTGAGGTCCTCCCCGCGGTCCAATCAAAGCTGGCTGCCTGATGCGCGCGGGCAAAGATGACGATAGTTTTCTATTTAATTTTACGTTCAATTTCAGCCGCCTGCTTAAGGCGGAATCCTAATCCTCGCATTCTTTTCCTTTGGGCGCCACTTGTTATGATCCGACTTGACTATCGCAACCAGATATCGATTTGCCGGCTAGCTATCGGCATAACTCAGGGATGAGTCGACCTCGATACCTGGCGAGTCGGGTAACAAAATATTTATATTTTTACTTTCGGAATAAATTACTCAGACTTCGGTTTCACAACACCTATACGGACAATCTGCTGGCAAGGATTTGGTGGACAGATGTTGATATCCACTCATACGACGCCCTCCCTACCTATAGTCGGCTTTCGATATTTGTGCCGACTCCCTAATCCAAACTTCACCCAACCTACCACATATCTATCTCACCCGAATAAATAAATTAACAAATTATTTTCATTTTAAACGTTAT
>JBAMBJ010000997.1:0-20863 GCA_037043495.1 Drosophila recens | reverse complement strand
CGAAAGCTGTTAAAAGTCATTAGCAGCTATCTGGACAACAGGTGGCTATCGTATGACACAGAGGACGGCGCAGAACGATACAAAGTCACATGTGGAGTCCCACAAGGATCAGTCATAGGCCCGATTCTGTGGAACGCGGTATACGACGGCGTCCTGCGCCTAATCCTACCACACGGAGTGAAGATCACAGGGTTTGCCGATGACGTGGCTCTCACTGTGGTCGCCAAGGAGATAGCTGCGGCTGAGCAAATGGCCACATCGACAATTAATCCAATTCATCGCTGGCTGTCGACGGTTGGACTGCAACTGGCGGAGGAGAAAACAGAAGCAGTGCTAATAAGTAGCCGTAAAGCAGTTGAAACTGCAACACTAAGGCTGGGAAACGCGTCCATCACGTCAAGAAGGGCCATAAGATATCTAGTCGTTATGCTAGATACCCGCCTATGCTACCGGGAGCATCTACAGAAGACGAACATCAAAGCTGCGGAAGTCGGCAGATCCATTAGCCGCATAATGCTCAACCATGGTGGTCCACAAACTTGCCGAAGACAACTGCTACAGAGCGTGGTCACTAGCACAATTCTGTACGGTGCTCCGATCTGGGCCAGCGCTACGAACACAAAGAGCTACCTAAAAGGCATCGAGTCAACCCATCGTATGGGCGCGCTCAGAATTAGCAGAGCTTTTCGCACTGTCTCGGGAGAGGCGGTTTTGGTCATTGCGGGAGTCATCCCCATTGACATCCTGGCGCAGGAGAGAAGCGAGATCCACAAAGCCAAAGGTGCATCCCAGCTTCCAGTCGACATGGGGCGCTGGACTAGACAGCTTATACGACGGATCGAGCACTGGTTCAGTAGAAGGCATGGTGAGCTGACTTTTTACTTGACGCAATTCCTCAGCGGGCACGGTTGCTTCCGCTAATATTTGCACAGATTCGGACATGATCAATCCCCCCTATGCGATTTGTGCGGCACCGACGAAACTGCCGAACATGTTTTGTTAACATGTTCACAGCTCGACACGAAGAGAATCCAGATGGAAAATATAATCGGTGGACCGATCGAGGTGTCCACTCTAACAGCGAAAATGTGCTAGAGAGCGATACCAAGTGGAGCGCAGTGTGCAGCTTCGCCGAGATCAAGCTCATGGACACGAGGTCCTGTCGCAAGCAGTACATACATATGTATGTGAGCAGCAGTGCAAGTCCAGTCGACATTGTTCCACTTTCATTCCCCAATAAAAAGCATTGTTATCTGCTTTTAATTCTCCTTTATTAAACAATACAGATTCACAGCTGTTTTATCTCTTTACATCCAAAAGAGAAACATAATTTTTTCCACTGACATACATACATGCAAGTAAACAAAAGCCAACGACACCAGCTCCAGATGCTGATATAGCACTGGGCTGGATGTTCTTATTAGTTAACAGGGGTCAGCAAAATGCAATATAACACCAGCCACAGATGCTGACATAGCTCTGGGCCGGATGTTCTTGCACGACGGCAGCGCACGAGGCGCAAGCTAAGCATTCTAGCGGCCGTTGTGAAAAGCACACAATAGCTTAAGTAGTTTTAATCAACCTTTTGTAAATTTAGTTTTTCATTCAGCTTTCACTGAGGCACATCGGCCCAGCGATTGTACGCGTAAAGTAACTCGCTCACTACGGCATATCGGCCTAGTGTTCTATAAACCATATAACGTTAATCAACTTTGTGTTACAAAAATTATAAAAATTTCATGCCCCAAAATTTCTGATATCCAATTTTGTGACGAATGATATTAAGTTTTACACATAAATTATTTTAAACAAAATTTTGGCACTCGGCACATTGCACTAAAATGCCTCAATTCTAATACCAAATAAAACTCACTGTATTGCGCAGTGCCGGATGCAAAAATTTTGTTTAAAATAATTTAGTGTAAAACTTAATATTATTCGTCACAAAATTGGATATCAGAAATTTTGGGGCATGAAAATGTTTTCGTCACTAGACTTTTACCTCGTAAAGAGGTTTTTTTATGGGATATCAGAAATTTTTGAATAAGACATCAGAAATTTTGAAATTGCAATATTTTTTGACAGTATAGCTTTGTCAATTTTGTTTATTGTTTGTACAAAAACACACATGCCCAGCGCAAAAGCTATCAGCACTTTTCAACTCTGGCTGCTAAGACACTTTGCACCTGCTGTCCTATACCCATTCTACCTTTTTAAATAAAAAATAAACGTTTAAGGTATTCCTAAGAGCCCTTCGAAATACCTTTTCAACGATATATAGATCATATCTGTAGCTTCTATCGTTTGGATGCTATGAGTATTTAAATTTTAGCGGTTTTTAGCGATTTCCCGCTAAACTAGCGATTTTTCGAAAAAGTCGTAGGACAAACGATTCTATATTTTTGATTATAAAATGATTTATCTGCTGCAAAAAGAATTCACCACTTGCAAGCAGTTTATTTCCGCATTACGCTGCAAGCAGTGTATATACTGCATATTTACATGCAGTAGTGTAAAGGTAAAAGGTATATTCAGTTAAGAGGTAATATCTTGTCCAAACGAATTTTGACAGATATGTGTTATATGTCAAAAAACGCGGAATCAAATTGCCCATAACATATAACATATTTTAAAGTGATTTCATGTGTAGATTTTTCTTAAATCGCCAAAATGTGGAAAAAAATACCTTGTTTCACCTGTAGCGGTTTACCTTTTCACCTAAAAAAAAAAACTTTGAAGGTATGTCTAAAAGCCCTTCGAAATACCTTTTCACCGATATATAGATCGCATCTGTAGCTTCTATCGTTTGGATGCTATGGGGTTTCAGGTTCAGTGGTTTTTAGCGATTTCCCGCTAAACTAGCGATTTTTCGAAAAAGTCTAGAACAAACGTTTCTAGATTTTTGAGCGGGAACAAGTCCGGTCATGCAAACTTTTAAGCTAACTCAACGATTTCATACAAACAAACAGACAGATGACTCTTCATCTCATTTTTGGAAGACGACTAAAAAAAAATTCTCAAAACAATTTATCTTTTGAACCAGTAGTCGGATTTCGATGATCGAGGTGTCATTTGACGCGTATTTTTGATCCCACAAAAAAACCTCTTTACGAGGTAAAAGTCTAGTGACGAAAACATTTTCATGCCCCAAAATTTCTGATATCCAATTTTGTGACGAATAATTTTAAGTTTTACATATAAATTATTTTAAGCAAAATTTTGGCACTCGGCACATTGCGCTAAAATGTATCAATTCTTCATACCAAATAAAACTCATTCACTGTTTTGCGCAGTGCCGAATGCAAAAATTTTGCTTAAAATAATTTATATGTAAAACTTAAAATTATTCGTCACAAAATTGGATATCAGAAATTTTGGGCATGAAAATGTTTTCGTCACTAGACTTTTACCTCGTAAAGAGGTTTTTTTTGTGGGATATCAGAAATTTTTGAATAAGACCTCAGAAATTTTGAAATTGCAATATTTTTTGACAGTATAGCTTTGTCAACTTTGATTATTGTTTGTACAAGCTAAAGCAAATTGTCTGGCAACACTGGTCCCACTTACAAACACACATGCCCAGCGCAAAAGCTATCAGCACTCTTAAGCTCTGGGTGCTATGACACTTTGCTGCTGCTATCCTATTCCCATTCTAAGTAAAATGTATGTATTCAGCTAACAGGTAATTTCCGCATTACGCTGCAAGCAGTGCAAAAAGCCCTTCGAAATACCTTTTCAACGATATATAGATAGCATCTGTAGCTTCTATCGTTTGGATGCTATGGTGGTTTCAATTTTAGCGGTTTTTAGCGATTTCCCGCTAAACTAGCGATTTTTCGCAACAGTCGTAGAGCAAACGTTTCTAGATTTTTGAACACGAACAAGTCCTCATTCAAACATTTAAGCTATCCAAACAAACAAACTGGCTGCTATGACACTTTGTTGCTGCTGCCCTATTCCAATTCAAAGTAAAACGTATATATTCAGTTAATAGGTTATATCTTCCAAACCTAACGGTAAAATTTTTTGTGTCATATATCAAAAATCGTGAAATTTTACAAACTAAAACATATTGAAATTTAAAAAAAATCGGCGTTTTCTCAAAAACCGCCAAAATGTGGGGGAAAATACCTTATTTCACCTGTAGAAATTTACCTGTGTACTTTAGAAAAAAAGTTATAAGGTATGCATAACAGCCCTTCAAAATACCTTTTCAACGATAGATCGCATCTGTAGCTTTTATCGTTTGACTGCTATAAGGGTTTTAATTTTAGCGGTTTTTAGCGATTTCCCGCTAAACTAGCTTTTTTTCGAAAAAGTCGTAGAACAAACGTTTCTAGATTTTTGATCGGGAACAAGTCCTCATTCAAACTTTTAAGCTAAATCAACGATTTGATCCAAACAAACAAACAAACAGACAAACAGACAAACAAACAAACAAACAAACAAACAAACAAACAAACAAACAAACAAACAAACAAACAAACAAACAAACAAACAAACAAACAAACAAACAGACTGACTTTTCATCTTATTTTCGGAAGGCCCCTAAAAATTTCAAAATTAATTATTTTTTGAACCAGTGGTCCGATTTTGATGATCGAGGTGTCATTCGACGCGTATTTTTGATGAGAATTGTAAAAAATTCAACGAAAATTCAAAAAGGCTCCAACGGCCCCATTAGCTCCAATCATTTAAATTTTTCCCCTCCCACTTACACCTGTTTATCTCACGAACCAGGTGAGTTTTCAAAAGTCTTAGTATGCACATTTGTAAGTTAGGTTGATACCTTTCGATCGGTATATAACTCGACCTGATCGGACAGTCATAGCAAATCTTCCATTCTTCCTGTGTATATATGCTAGTCGCCTTCGCACCCTTCGTGCTGCTTTCGTCACTAGCGCGGACTGCCGTCCGCAGTGATTAGAATAGTAAAAAATTAAACACAAATTCAAAAAGGATCCAACGGCCCCATTAGCTCCAATAATTAAAATTTTTACCCTCCCACTTACACCTGTTTATCTCACGAACCAGGTGAGTTTTCAAAACTCTTAGTATGCACATTTGTAAGTTGAATTGATACCTTTCGATCGGTATATAACTCGACCTGATCGGACAGTCATAGCAAATTTTCCATTCTTCCTGTGTATATATGCTAGTCGCCTTCGCACCCTTCGTGCTGCTTTCGTCACTAGCGCGGACTGCCGTCCGCAGTGATATCAGATAATGAGATTATATCATCGAGTTTTAATATTTTTCGTTGTGATCGGCAAAACCGGCGCGGTGGTGGTGTATTAATTTCGGTTAAATCCTCTTTTCAGTCCGAAATTATAAATATTTCGCCCTCTGATGATATTGAATTTGTTGCTGTAAAAGTTACTTTTCCATTTTGCGCCATATTTATTTCTTGCTCTTATATACCACCTTCATCTAACATTCATGTCTATTTGCAACACCTAAGTAATATAAAAAAAATTTCTAGCCTTGTGCTTGACACAGACTTATTTGTTGTTGTCGGTGACTTCAATCTACCTCACACTTCCTGGTCATTTTTTAATGACTTAAATTATTTTGTTCCCTCAGGTCAGCATGATTTCTTAGATGGTATAATTGACCTTCCACTTTTTCAAATTAATTCAATTTCGAATAATCTTAACAGAATGCTTGATCTCGTCTTTGTTAATAATTTATCTTGTGCTGCTGTCTTTAGATCTTCTCCTGTAGTCGAGCCTGAAGATTCTTACCATCCTACACTTGAACTTTCACTTTCTATTCCTAATACTAACATCGCGTCTTACCAACTTCCTATTAATACCCGCCGTTGTTTTCGTAAAGGTAATTTTTCTTTACTTAACCAACTGATTGCTGCTACAGATTGGTCTACTCTGTATGAAACGAATGATATGAACTTAGCTGTTTCTTTCTTTTACAACACTCTTAATTCTCTCTTTGATGTCTGTATCCCTAAAAGTGTTGTTAAGTCCACCTCACTGAAGCCTCCTTGGTTCACTCCAAGACTATCCTATCTAAAAAATTTAAAATCAAAATATTTCAAAAGATTTAAGTTGACGGCTTCCAACTTGGACTTTTTGAAATATTCTAAAGCTAAAGCTAATTTTTCTACTTTCAATTCTCAATGCTATGAAAGCTATCTCATTCGTTGCAAGAATCAATTTGCGCGGGATCCTAAACAATTTTACTCCTTTGTCAACTCCAAACGTAGAATTTCCTCGTTACCCAAAACTTTTTTCCTTAACTCTAACAAAGTAAGCGATGACTTTAATGCATCAAACCTATTTGCTGATTTTTTTCAATCTACCTACTCCTCTTCCTCCTCTAATAACATCCCTTTAAATTTTTCATCTCCTTCATCTAATTCTTTACTTTTACCAAAAATAACCGATAGCTGTGTAATTTCTGCTATTCTCTCACTAAAATCTTCATACTGTTCTGGCCCTGACAACATACCTAGTTGTGTGTTGAAAGAGTGTCTTTCTTCTATTCTAAGTCCTTTAATAGCTCTTTTTAATCTATCCTTACATTTAGCTGTCTTTCCATCTATATGGAAAGAATCTTACATTATCCCACTGCATAAGAAAGGATGCAAAGCGGATATTTCGAACTACAGGGGAATTGCAAAGCTATCAGCAATACCTAAGCTTTTTGAAAAAATTATATCTTCTTCCTTGCAGCATCTCTGCAAATCCATTATCTCCCCCGCTCAACATGGTTTCGTTAAGAGTCGGTCAACTTCGACCAATTTACTAGAATTTACTTCCTTAGTAAATGAGGCCTTTCTTAATAAAATGCAATCTGATGTCATTTACACTGACTTCAGTAAGGCATTTGACTCGGTAAATCATAGCCTTCTTCTTCAAAAGCTGGACTATATTGGATTTTCCCCTTCTTTCCTTTTATGGATCTCTTCCTACCTTACGGATAGGACCCAAAAAGTACTGCTTAGATCAGCCACCTCTAAATTTGTTAAGGTCACTTCTGGCGTACCTCAAGGTAGTCATCTAGGTCCCTTACTTTTCAATCTCTTTATTAATGATCTCCCGACTGCTTTATCTCACTGTCACATACTTATGTATGCTGATGACGTGAAACTTATATTACCATATAAGGAAGCTGATTGCCATAAGCTTTTACAAGATGACTTAAACGCAATGCATCTTTGGTGTGTAGCTAATCATCTCAATTTAAATTTTTCTAAATGCCTGTTCATGACTTTTAACAGGGTTTCTCCTTATTTGGCAACTTACTCAATTGATAATGTTCCGTTACAACGCATATCGACAGTCGAAGATCTTGGTGTCCTTTTTGATAATAAGTTAGGTTTCTCTCTTCATATCTCCTCTATTGTAAATAAGGCTAGGAGTACTCTTGCATTTATAAAGCGTTGGTCTAAAGAATTTAATGACCCCTATATCACAAAATTACTATATACATCTTTAGTTCGACCCATTCTTGACTATTGCTCTTGCGTTTGGAATCCTCAGCATAAACTTTACCAGGATAGGATTGAGTCTGTACAGAAACAGTTTTTGCTCTTTGCACTCCGGAATTTACCTTGGAATCCAAATCTTCGATTGCCACCTTACTCTAGCAGACTTCTTCTCCTTAATCTCCCGACCCTTGTCAATCGTAGAACAGTTCTTGGAGTTATTTTCCTCCATAAAATAATTATTGGGGATATAAGTTCTCCAGCATTGTTAGATCGTTTAAGCTTTAATATTCCTTTTAGGGCGACTAGGAACTTCGCTTCTTTATCTTTACCTACATGCACAAGTGACTACGCTTTACATAATCGATTTCGTGTATTATGCTCGGATTATAATGAACTTTATCATCTAATATCACTCAATCTCTCTCTCTCTGATCTCAATGGACTGATTTTGACCTTGTGTTAATTTCTCCCCCATTGGATCAGTGGTCTTCCGGAAATCTCTAACTAATTTTTCTTTATTGATCTGATTGGGTTTTTCTGGGTTTTCCCCAATCCTTGCAACAAATGTTGGATCAATTTTTTATTATTTTTTTATCCCAGGCTTAACTTAATTTAACTTTTTTCTTTTCAGTTTATATCTTATAGTTTTCATAAATTTATTTTATTATTTTGTAATTTTAATTTAATTTTAATTTTTAATTTTTAATAATTATTTTACTTTTGCAGACTTCTTTTTAGTCGTGCTAAATAAATAAATAAATAAATAAATTTATATCCGATTTTAAACGGCAACAAAATTACCACCCATCTCCTTACTGCCAAGACGAGGGTGGCTCCGGTTAAATCCCTGTCGGTGCCTCGGTTAGAACTTTGCGGGCCGTCCTCTTGGCTGAATTATCCTCAGCTCTCTCCACAAGTTGCCAGTCCGCGACTTCAAGTTGTCTATTGGACAGATTCCACGATTGTGTTGTCCTGGTTGAATAAGCTCACCCTGCAGGTGGACAGCTTTCGTTGCCAACAAAGTGGCAAAAATTACGCAGGTCAGCGTTCCTGCCGAATGGTCACACGTTCGATCGGAGCACAATCCGGCAGATCTAGCGAGCAGAGGAGTCCGGTCGCAAGATATGGTGCATAATTCTCTGTGGTGGCACGGGCCAGAATGGCTCCACCTTCCCCAACATCAATGGCCCATATCAACTGTTCCTATTCCAGATACTGCGCTAGAGCAACGCACTATTAAATGCAATGTAGCAAAACTGCCTCCTACGTTCGATCTCCTCAGCCGTTTTTCTGAATTCCACAGAGTGCTTCGCGTTGTCGCCTATATGCGGCGCTTTATTAAGGGATGCAAAAAACTATCTAACCCATGTCCAACAGAAATCAGTTCCAATGAGTTGTCCGAAGCTCAGGAGCTGATGATCATTCTTCCGCAGCGTCGAGATTACTCATGCGAGTATAAAAGCTTAACTCAGAAGCAGCAAATTCCTGTCTCGAGCCATATCCGCAACTTGAATCACTTTCTCGATAGCAAGGGGATTCTAAGGGCGTGCGGGCGCGTAAGTGCGTCCCAATCTTACGCTATAATGAGAGCCATCCAGTCATCATGTCTTATTCGTCAACCTTTGCGAGATTACTAGTTCGGGGGAAACCAGCTCACAATGCGACTTGTCCGTTCCAAGTTCTGGATTCCGAAACTCAAGATTCTTGTCAAGACAGTCATTAACTCCTGCAAGGTCTGTGAAATATATCGGAAAAGGCTCAAGACACAGATGATGGGAGACCTACCCAGGGAACGGTCTTCCTTTTCAAGACCCTTTACGCACACAGGCGTGGACTTCGCTGGACCTTTCGATGTCAAAAATTACACCGGCCGAGCATGCCTGATCACGAAGGGTTACGTGTGTGAATTTGTGTGCTTCAGCACAAGGGCAATTCATCTGGAAGCGACTTCGGACCTCACTACTGAGAAATTTCTGGCGGCCTTCTCTCGATTTTTCGCGCGACGTGGCTGTCCACAACAGATGCACTCGGTCAATGGAAAAACCTTCGTCGGGGCTGAGAAAACGCTTTCGCACGACCTCCTGGAAGCGATAAGGACTGCCGTTATTGCGAAACACACCCAACAAAACCTCTCCTGGCACTTCAATCCACCAGTCGCTCCACATATGGGAGGCCTATGGGAAGCTGGGGTGAAAAGTTTAAAATCTCTTTTCTATAAGGCCACCTTCACTTTCAAGTACACCTTCGAAGAGCTCTCAACGCTCTTGGCCAACATTGAAGCCTGTCTTAACTCAAGGCCAATCTCTCCGATGTCCGAAGATCCTACGGACCAACTGGCCTTGACTCCGGGCCATTTCCTAATAGGTGGCCCCTCATTTCTGCATTCGAGCCAGAAATCTATGAAAAGGCCACTTCTATCCTGAATCGCTGGCAACGCTTGAAGGCTCTCCACCAACAATTTTGTTTTCGTTGGAAGGATGAGTACCTCAAAGAGCTTCATAAACGAACCAAGTGGCAATCTTCTGAACCAAACTTACGAGTCGGGGACATGGTCGTCGTAAAGGAAGACAACCTGCCGATCAACGAGTTGCGCCTTGGTCGAATCACTCTGACCGTTCCTGGCAGTGATGACAAGGTCCGCGTGGTAGATGTGCTCACATCTCGTGGCACCATCCGTAGGCCAATTACAAAGCTAATCCTACTTCCAATCGAAGACAGCATTCCTGAACCATCCGCGTCCAATGACTCACATAATTGACTCCTTATCCTGTCAAGAAAAGTTGTCCTGTGCTGTCCAATCCACTCCATGTTATCTGTCAATGCTCAATGTATGCAAATACTTCAATTTTTTCTTCTTTTTTTGTCCTTCTCGTAGCTCAAAATGCCATCTCGCAAGACCACCCAGTACGACCGACCCATCGGTGTCGACTCCTTCCGTTGTCGGGTGTGGCGAGGAGTGCATGCACTGCGGAAATGCCAGCGCTTCTTGCGACTCACAGCCGAGAAGCGCCTCCAAGCAGTGCTTATTAGTAGTAGTAGTTCTTTATTATTATAAATATTTCTTTCATATACACAGACTATAAGATATTTTTACATAAAAGGAACTGATATATATATAGCATGGCTTTAAGCCGTCTGCCTAATATTTATTTCTATATAACAATTTAAAATAAAATCTATTGACTCTAACAGTCTTCCTAGGGTTACTCCACCCACCTTCCCCGTTCTTCACGAGATAGTGGATCTTCCACCCACCAGAAGCCCTAAACTAAAAATTTCCATTAATGATTGCATTCCTATATCGGACTGCGTTCTTCAGAAAATCAGCCAGTTTTTTCCAGTCGGATCCATTTAATATGTCGATTGTCTCCTCTGGCGACAACACAGTTTTATTCCACTCATCTGGTTCTGCCTGTGTGGGATGTAGTTAAGGTTTAAAACCTCACATCTGGCTCTGAAAATGAGAGAAATTGTGTACGTCTCGAACTGATCATTGAAATAGTTGGATTCTCCAAGGTTGTAGTGTAGTTGCCTGTATGTGATGCGTGTTTGGCTCTGACGTGCAGATATTTCAAAATTCTGTCGATCTCTGTTTTGAATAGCGCGAAGCAAGTTTGTTTGCCAGTTACTCCATGTTGCAGGATTACTGAGATTAATTTCTGTTCCAAACTCTTCTGCCAGTAATTCCCAGGTATTGAAAATTTGTGAATGTGTATCCTTAGCCATATTCGCGACTATGAAGGGTAGCCTGTGATGCTGCATTTTCATGACCTTGTTTATGTAATTAAAATGTGTCTCCAGTGTACTTATATAAAGCTCTGATAGTCCAGTCTCCAGATGTAGCGCATACGTAGGTGTATTTTGAGGCATGAAAAATATCCGTTTTAGGTAATATCGCAACAGTTTCTCAACATCTTCATATCTGTTGCATCCCCATACTTCAGCTCCGTAGCACATTATCGTTTTTGCAGTTGCCTGGAACATCTTATATTTTGTTCTTGAGCTGACATGCTTTTTGGAAAATATAGTTTTCCAAGTGCAGTTTATGGCGCGTTTCGCGTCTCGCAGCTTATATTGATGGTGCTTGTTACACGACATGTTGGAGGTTAGAGTTATGCCTAAATATTTATATTCTGATACACATTCCAAGGGCTCTCCATCAAGATTCCACTTTTCCGCACGTGCTAGTCTACCATTGCCTGCTCGAACAACCATGACTTTTGATTTCGTGGCATTAATTTGAAGGTTCCATTTCACACAATATGCTTGTGTAGCATCGATCATCAGCTGCATCTCCTGTGGGCTGTCTGCGAACATCACCATATCATCCGCATACATTAAAACCTTCAAGTGCAATTGTCCCATGTGTACTCCTCCTGGTATTTCTGCAGTTATGTCGTCAACAAATAGGGCAAAAAGCAGCGGGCTGAGTAGGCATCCTTGTTTGACACCACAATTTGTTGGAAACCACCCTGACATATTATTGCCGTCCCACACGGCCGTTTCATTGTTGGTGTAGAGGCTTTGAATTATCTTGAGCATTTTAGTTGACACTCCAGCGTTGCATAGCTTTTGTAATAGGCTTTTACGGTCGATGGTATCAAAAGCGGCTTTAAAATCAATAAAGAATAAGTAAAGTTTTTTCTTTTCTTCTAAGAAAAATCTGGCAACCGACGTGACTACGAAGATGCTGTCGACTGTAGAGTATCCTTTGCGAAAACCCGATTGATATTCGCTAAGTAGCTTGTTATTCTCTGTAAAGGAGGTGAGCCTTGTTAACAGGATCGCAGTGAATATCTTAACAATTGAATTTAAAAACGATATGCCCCTATAGTTTTCCACATTACTCGGATCGCCTTTTTTCCATATAGGGTAGATAATGTTTTTTCGAAAGCTTGTCGGGATCACTGCTGTGTTGAAAATTTCGTTGTATGCCCATAGAAGCCTGTTCAGAAAACTTTCTGCTGCGTTTGCGAGGAATTCGACGGGAACACGATCTTCTCCCGGAGCTTTACCGTTTTTGCTGCCCTGTAGCGCGTTACGTAACTCCTGCATGGTGATGACATTGTCCAGCTCATTTGATATGCTATGTGTTGGGGAGTACAAGGATAATAACTCGATGGAGTCTGCATATAAAAGGTTCTTAAAGTAGCTGGCCAGTTGATTGCATGGTACTTGAATTCTTGCTCTTTCCGAAACGCCGTTAAGTCTTCTCACTGTTGCCCAAAATGATTTGCTGTCTCTAATGTAGCTAATTGCGTTTTCCAGCTCGTAAAAGTATTGTCGCTTCTTCTCATTACATAGGCGTTTGTAGAAGTTGTTTTTCTCTTGATATGCATTCTTGGAATCCCTGTCATTTGACCGTCGTGCTTGGTTTAAAAGGCGCATTGATATTTTTCTGGCACGCTCGCATTCATTATCGTACCACACTTCTTTGTTCCGCTGGCTTTTGAAGCCTTGCATAAAATGGGCTGAATTTCTAATGGCTTCAGTAAGGTGTGTTATGCTATCTTGTGTGTTTGCGGGTAACTCTAGGATGCATTGCCTTAAGTTTTTGTTGTATTTTTCTTTGTATCTCTCGTACCATTTAAGTTGGGGCAGCAGTTTCGGAGGCGTGTCAATATGCTCTACACTCATGCATATATCGACCGCCAGCGGCATATGATCAGAGAAAATCTCCTCAAGCACTCTTAGGTCCGTTGTGAACTTATGCCAGTTTCCTCGGATAAGACAGTAATCAATTGTTGAATTTGCTTGTCCACGAGTAAAAGTATAGCAGCCTTCTATATCTCCCGGAGCTTTGCCGTTGAGCACTGTTAAATCGAAGGAGTCACACATGTCGATTATTTTCTTTCCTCTTGCATCTATTATGTGGTCTTTTGAAGATCTTCCTGACGTTGTAAGCTGGTTATTTGATTCGGACTTAGATGTGCAATCCGTACTGCCTATTCTTCCATTGAGGTCTCCTACTATCATTATGTTTTTACTGTCTTCTTCTACTATCCAATCGTAGAGCTTGTTGTAATCGAATTCCC
Source organism: Drosophila recens (assembly GCA_037043495.1). Taxonomy (NCBI): domain Eukaryota; kingdom Metazoa; phylum Arthropoda; class Insecta; order Diptera; family Drosophilidae; genus Drosophila; species Drosophila recens. The sequence goes on along the minus strand of JBAMBJ010000997.1, from coordinate 7,378 downwards.
AGTTAGAGCAGTTGAGATAGGTAGGCACAATGTATAGCAATTCTCCTTGAGTTATAATTTCAATAACTTTGTTGTTGCTGAGTGTTCTGAAATAGCATTTCACCTTTTGGCTTAGATTATTCTTGATTCCCAGCAAAACTCCTCCACTTGCTCGTCCTCTATTGGCATTTCGTTTCGCAGGAATCCACTGTAGGTCGAAGCCTCGAAAGTATACATCAAACTGCTGCGCATTTTGTTCGACAAATGTTTCAAACAGACAGAAGATATCAAATTCATTTATTAGATCGAAAAATTGCTTTTGCATCAGTTTAGATTTTAGGCCAGCTATGTTATACGCTATAAGTTTTATTTTTTGGATATCCCTTAAATGGTTAATGTTTTCCTTATATTTTATAGAATTGTTAATACTAATACTATTACTAGGGCTGTTTGCTTGGATGCCTACTGTGGCTGTTAGTTTTTTGGCTCCTTGGACTTGTTTAAAAGTTGCTCATAGATGAAGAGCGACTCGCTCGTGTTGACTCCATAGAGTTCTTTCAGGACGGGGTCAGCAGGCATGCCCTTATGAATAATATCTTTTGTATCATTGATGTGCATCCATTTGCCTCCTATATTGATAGAGTCATTTTTGACGAATATTTTAATATTTCTATCCCTTTGAGTGAGTTCTTTCTTGAGCTGCAGCAGCACAGATTTGTATTCCTGTTTTTGTGCGCTTAAATCTCTTTCCACATAAATCTTTGTGCCAGCCAGAACTTTGCCATTTTTCACGATCTTCTCAGCCATTGATGCTGTTTCTAATTCTGCTACCAGACCCACTAAATTATTTCGCTCATATATAATTTTCGTGTCGCGAACTTGTATGTTTGGAAGCATCATTTTTTCTGTGAAAATCTTCTCAACCTCCCCTGTAGTTGCTGATACTTTTTGTAAGCCTCGCACGATGACATTTTTGGCCTTGGTTTGATCGACCAATCTGGTTACTTCCTTTCGGTCAGCATATCTATCGGCGCGTAGCTTATCAATTTCTGCTTTTAGCATAAAGTTTTCCTTTTGCAAGGTTTCGATTTTCTCCGAGAATCCACCCATTTGCTCTTTGATGTCGCTTATATCCTCTTTCGTGGCCACTGCTTTATAAAGATTTTCCATTTTTTTATCAACACTTTCACCTAATTTGTTGATGGCTTGTAGTAAATCGTTTAACGATAAATCAGGCGACACCTCTCCTCGCTTTCGCTTTTCTTGGTGCTGCATAGCACTCGTAGGCGTCGAGACGGCTGTTTGTGTTATGTTTGCAGCTGTATCATTGTTAGTTGCATTTATCGGCGATCTTCTAACTGACATTTTGAAAATAACGTCCAAAGTTTAAGAGCCTCCTAAAAGTATGCAGTGGCTACGGGATGGGGCAATTGGTATTTTCGCACACTCCTTTTGCGATAATTAGCAACCCTGTGAGTGCGAGCTTTGTGAATGTCAGGACCAGCTGTTTTTTGTTGTTGTTTTCCAATCTCGCTCTGAGCTAGAATTTCTATTGCTTTCCCGCGATTTTCACTTTCACTCACCCTTTTGAGCTTTGAGTGAAATCCAAATGTGAAGCCTGCCTCGAAAAACAAAAGTGTAATAAGCGTCCAGAGTCGTCAGCGCCGTGGAAAGTGTCTGCACATTAGGATCAGCGAGGTATGCATCCACGATTGCACGTTTATTGACAGCTTTTTATTGCAGTATTGCACCAAAATTATATAAATCGTCGGAGCTCCCAAGAAACACGTCCGACTCGCTCAACGTTCTCTCGTTGACTTAGTGTGCTTAGCAGTGCTTATTAATAAGTGAAGCTTTGAGGTCGGAGTAAAACGGTACGATATCCGCGCCCTGATCGACCCGTGCAGCCCCACCAGCCGCATCGCCACATCTTTGGCAACGGCCTACGGGCTGTCCGTCACCCGTGTGGGTGGGGAGGGAAATCCTGCTCCAACTCGACCCCAGGCTTGAATGTCGTACTCCACTGCGCACCATTTCCACTGATGCAGACCAATTCAAGAGCATCGTTTTGGCCGACAGTCATTGGAATCATCCCTCCACTATTCGCTTGGCGCTCGGACGAATTGTGGACTCCCACATCATTCTAACCGGTGTTATACCGAGCGTGCCCGGTCGACCGATGGCTCAGAATATTGTTTTTGGTTGGATTCTGTCTGGAGCATGCGGCCAGTGATTGCCTTTGCAATATATTGCAAGGGGGGGGGGGAGGATGTTAATGCCAGAATTCATGGTCCGACACGATCAACATTTTGCGCAGAACCATGATACAATTTGCGCAGAACCATGAATTCTGTTTCATTTAATTCCACTTACAACTATACAACTATGTTGTGAGAGTTGTAACTCTCTCTCTCTTTCCATGTAAATTAACATAGATATGTACTAGTTTTTAAGACCACTCTTGTAACATATATGCTATGCTCCAGAAGTGTTTTCTCCTATGTTCGTAAAAATACATACTTACATATATACATACAAATTACCACCACAGCGCATGAAGTGTTTTTTAGGGAAATAAATCCAATTGTGTTTAAAGTGAAAAGTGCCTTTACTTTCTTCAACGCCTCCACCACAACCATATGCTATTGAACTATGTTAATGAATTATGTTAAATCTAAGCTATGCTAAGAGGGCATTCTAATGCACTCTCATATTGTAAAATTTCTCTTATATTCGGCGCACTCAATCGTCGCGATGTCCGTCGCTTCGGTTGCAGTCGGCAGCCGCTTAACGCCGCTTACGAAATTAAACTCACTCTGAATTGAAGATCGAATAAGCAAGACGTTTTCTTAAACCAGTCTGTCTGTCCGTAGCCAGTGTCCCTTAACTCAACAAATAATAAGTTGCTTGTGCTTGACGGCACGTTGGAGATTGTTGAAGAATCATTTCTCGTCGTTGGAGTTGGTTTAGGATTGCTCCAGGATTTAGTCGCCGTTGGATCGTCGCTGGATCGTTATTGGATTTTTAACTTGGAGAAATTTGTTGTCGAAAGATAATGAGACAGGGTAACTGTTGTCACGCCCATGGTCAGTCACAGGTATTAAGGCAATAAGCCGTAAGTTACACACACATGTATACATGGTATGCACTCATTGCCTATGCATACATACAAACATATAAACATATAACAGCTCAGAGCGTTCAAATTCCCGCCTTCGCTTTGAGCACTTTCCATCGCTGCTGCTGAATTTACCGTACATAGCTGTTCACATCATCGTCTCTCTATTGCCGGCGTTCGCTGCAGAAGCTGAAAAGTACATCGGCCCTGCAGTTCTCTCAATGTTTTTGTCTTTCGCTTTGTGCGGGCGTTCAATCGAAGCTAAACGTCTGCACGCACACACACATACATATTTATTTTCGTTCGCTTTGAGTTCTGCGCGCATATCATTGTTGTTGTTATTGCCGCTGCAGCTCTCTCTCTCTCTCAACTTTATGTTCTCGCTTGTGCTGGCGTTCGCTATAGAAGCAAAACATTTGCACACACACACACATACATACAAAGTTCCTTTTCGTTCGCTTTGAGTTCTGCGCGCATATCATTGTTGTTGTTATTGCCGCTGCACTTCTCTTAACTTTGTGGACTCTCTTGTGCTGACGTTCGCTATAGAAGCTAAATATATACACAAATGTCTTCATACAGCATAAATTTGTGAAATTTGCGTAACGTATGCGGAATGAAATACGAACAACTGTTGTAATACAAATAAAAAATGTATTTCAAGTCCGACCAACTTCAATTTTTGACATGTTTTTAATTAGACTATAAGCTATTTTACAAAAAATATTTATGACCATAGCGATCTGCCTTCCTCATATTTGCGGGTCCCTTGCGCATAGCCTCCTGAATTCCCTTTGTACCCATTTTAGCATGCTCTCTTTTGATTTTTAATATCAAACAGTCGATGTTTTGTGGCTTATATTCCTTACTCCAAACATTTCTTTTCATATTTGACCAAAACTTTTCCATGGGCTTTAACTGAGGCTCGTTTGGAGGGTTTTGCAGCTTAGGCAGGAAATCAGTGATCAAGTGGTCAAGAGCCTTCAGAGTTGTTCTGGCATAATGAGCAGACGCTAAGTCGGGAAAAACACCGTAATATCATTCTCATAATACTTATCAATAAATATTTTAAGCGCCGGAAGACAATTGTCCTTGTAATTTTGCGAATTCAAAGCCAATCCTGCTTTAAAAAAGACAGGATCGCTGTTTCCACGCTCGCTTATGGCCTGCCACAATAAAACCTTTGTTTATGTTATTTGAGTTACATTCTCAGGTGTTTAAATATTAGGAAGCCTAAAGTAATAGTTCGGAGTCCACTCATGACCCTCCAATGTGAAAAACGTCTCATTATCCATTATGCAAATCTTTAAACTGCTCGCAGAAAACAAATTTCTAGAAAGCGCACGTAGCCGAAGTTTAATTGTCTCTCTCTGTACTTCTGTGACTTAAGGAACGTTTTTTTTTATAACATATCATCACTCCAATGTCTTTTAAATACTTTTTCACCGTTTTGTCGTTCACTTTGTATTTTTTGGCAAACGCACGATTCGATTTATATGTGCGATCCACAATTTCAGCCTATTATTTGGCTCTAACTTAAGACTACTGCAATGAAAATTTTTTTCCGGATCCAGGGGCTCTTTTCATTTTTTTTGCATTTTAAACATCCGAAATTATCTTATAAATAAAAGTTTCCTTGAAGCCCATAGCAGAAAAGTATTGAAAAATTTAATTTTTCGGCTAAGATTGGTTATTTGCGCAATATGTGCAAATCAATTTTCGACGGTCTGTTGGGCTCAGAGACATTACCGCGACTGTGCATTATCTAGAAATCTAATTTTTGATGCTGCAGCTCGTCTCTCGCTCAACTTCATATTCTTGCTTGTGCTGGCGTTCGCTAAACGTTTGCACACATACACACAAACATTTTCCCTCAGTCGTTTGAGTTCTGCGCGCATAGAGTTGTTCTCGCGTATCTGCCGCTGCAGTTATCTCAATTATGTCTCTCTTATGCTTGCTCTCTACACAATTGCTGCGTTCGGTTTGAGTTTTGCGCGCATATCATTGTTGTTGTTTACTGCCACTGCAGTTCTCTTAACTTCGTAGACTCTCTTGTGCTGACGTTCGCTATAGAAGCTCAATACACATACACAATTGCTGCGTTCGGTTTGAGTTTTGCGCGCATATCATTGTTGTTGTTTACTGCCGCTGCATTTCTCTTAACTTCGTGGACTCTCTTGTGCTGACGTTCGCTATAGAAGCTAAATATATACATACACACACACTTCCTTTCGTTTGGGCAAGTGATTGCTCATAATTGTTGTTGTTGTTGACTCTTCAACAACAGCTGTCATCGCATACTCTCTCACTTTCATCTGCGGGCATATCTACGTATTCGCTTGTTGCTAACAGCTGATCGTAGCATTGTGAGGTTACAGTGGGACAAGGCATATTTTTCCTAATATCAATTTGGTTTGCATATTTATCAATTAAACATGGTTGGTAGTAGGCGCAGAGCCACGAAACAACCATCGTGTGAGTCTATTGATTCACCTGATGACAGTGAGATTCTCCTTAAACAAATAGAGAGTGTAAAGGGCGATATTGAGCGCACAAAAAAGTCAATTGAGGACAATCGAGTTTCCCTTGATCCACTTCAAGTAGAATGTCGCCTAGATATTCTTGATCAATATATTAATCGGGCCTTTAATTTGCAACTTAAAATAGATGACATAGATCCCAGCTTATCATCTCGTGCAGACCTTGAGGATTTATGCGTGTCAGCCAAGGCACTTCTAATGTCAATTGGCAGTCGTCCTCCCACTCATAATCAAAATGAATCGTGGGCAAATGCATCAATGTCACACGCAAGAAACCTTCCTAAAATGAAGCTCCCGAAGTTTAGTGGCAACTATTCGGAGTACAAAAACTTCATAGGGCTATTTACAAATATTATAGATTGTGATTTTACTCTCAGCAACATTGAAAAATTCAACCATTTAATCACCTGTTTAGAGAAGGAAGCATTGGGAACGGTCAAGGCGTTTCAGGTGAGTAATGAGAATTATCCAAAGGTCCTATCTGCACTAAAGCAAGTTTACGATAATGAGTGCTTGATATTTTTCGACGGTATAGCAAGGCTTTTTGATATTCAGCCTATGCAGAACACCTCAGCTACTTCTCTGCGCACCCTTATTGACACCGTGACGGCCATTTTCGAGTCGATATTGTCAGTAGGAGATGAAAAGAAGATAGCTAACGCAATGCTGATACACACAGTAATGGCTAAAGTAGATCCATTAACTCGATCCAAATGGGAAGAGAGTTTGGATTACAAGACAATTCCGTTGTGGAAGGATTGTGAAGCCGCGCTCAATAAGCGCTACCAGCATTTATCTGCTGAGGCAAGCACAGTAGGTCGATCAAAGCCCAATAAGTCAGATCGTGAGCCCGCTAATAAAAGGCAGTCGGGAAGAACGTCTCTAGCAGTGTCTCAGGCTACCAGCAATCAAGAGTCGAAATGCATTTATTGCAAATCGAATGAGCATTTCATTACCAACTGCCCGTCTTTCGCTGCAACCTCGGTTGCAAATAGATTTAAATTCGCTAAGGATGTTGCGTTGTGCCTAAATTGTTTGCGAAAGGGACATGGTGTTTCTAAATGCAAGTCCTCGCACTGCAGAGTTTGTTCTAAACCTCACCATACGTTGTTGCATCGCTATACAACAGAGTCGAGTATTTCCGTTGCACACGCTCAACAATCCACAGGTGCTCAGCAAACAATTCACTCCGTATCCTCCAATCACGCAATGGCATCGGAAGTTGATCAAGTAGTTTTCGCTACCGCTATTGTTAGCATTAAAGGCAACGCATGCCAACAACAACCAGCTAGAGTGCTCTTAGACTCAGGTTCACAAGTGAATTTCATAACCGAGGAACTGGCAAAAAGTCTAAGGCTCAAAAGAATTCGAAAGGACATAAATCTCTTGGGTATCGGAAAGTCCAGTTTGTCAGCACATCAGGTTGTGCAAACAACAATTTGCTCTCGAATTCACCCCTTTGAATTAGTGGCTGATTTTGTTGTCCTCAAAAGCATACTCGTCTTATCAGCCAGAGAAGACAATGCCTCCTAGTACATGGTCAATACCAAGTGATCTTCCACTTGCTGATCCGTACTATTATAAGCCACAAAAAGTCGAAGTTCTTTTAGGAGCAGACGATTTCTTTGATTTGTTGAAGGAAGGTCATATAAAGCAAGGCAGAGATACACCCACATTGCAGAACACTGTGTTTGGGTGGGTGGTGTCTGGACGCTGTAAAACTACAGGTTCACAATTAACA
>JBAMBJ010000996.1:0-39472 GCA_037043495.1 Drosophila recens | reverse complement strand
ATATGAATGCTATTTAATGATAAACTGCGATGTTCATAGTTTTACTATCCATAATAATATTGAAGTTTATTTAAACGATGTTGCTTGGTCAAGAGTCAAAATCAGAAGAGAAAGATGTACAAAAAGTTAGTGGTGTGTTATGTGCATATATCAAAACATCGATATACAAAAATATCGGTAATACAAAAATATCACAATGTGTGGCTGCACAACATCGGGAATGCCGAATCACCACAGTACTCCCTCCTAGACTTTAAGTCGTGAAGCGGACGGGCAGTCTAATTGTGCGACGAGGTCTGCCGGCTGGTGCCTGATTGTTTTGATCCCTCGGCGGGCTTGCTGATGAAAATGATGGTGCGTCTGCGGTGATTGGTGATGATGATGCATATGGAGTGACTGGTGATGTTGAAGTGACTGGTGATGATGGTGCATCTGAAGTGACTGGAGTTGAGTGTCCTTGTGACTCAATAAAGGCTGGTTTGAGACGATCAATGGAAACTTTGGTATCTCGACCGTTGATTTCGATGTTAAAGAACTTGGGTTGTTTTGTTTTTACTTCATACGGTCCATCGTAGGGTGGTTGTAGAGCTCCTCGTACCGTGTCGTTACGAAGAAAAACATGCGTTGCGTCAGCTAAGTCCTTGAAAACGAAAGGCTTAGATGTGTCGTGGTGAGCTGTTTGAACTGGGCGAATGTCGTTCAACATTTGGGTTAAATCTTTGGCTAAGTCGGTTTGAGGTTGGAATTGGCTGTTGTTGTGGAAAAACTCTCCAGGTAGACGTAGTGTTGTGCCGTAAACGAGCTGTGCTGCTGTTGTTTGGATGTCGGGCTTATATGCCAATCGTAGTCCGAGCAATATGATTGGCAATTTGTTGGGCCACCCGCTACTGTTATGACAATTGATGGCTGCTTTTAGAGTGCGATGCCAACTTTCGATGAATCCATTAGCCTGTGGATGATAAGCGGTTGTACGAAAATGATTGATGCCAAGAAGTCGTGAAAGCTCATTGAAAAGTCTTGATTCAAACTGCCGGCCCTGATCCGTGGTGATGCGTGCTGGTATTCCAAAACGAGAAATCCATGTGTTGATCAGTGCAGCGGCAACTGTGTCAGCTTGCATATCTTCTATAGGAATGGCTTCTGGCCATCTGGTGTATCGGTCGATGATTGTGAGGAAGTATCTAAATTGACCAGATTGAGGTAGTGGTCCGATGAGATCCAAGTTGATGTGCTCAAATCTTTGTGTGGTGAGTGTGTACTGCTGAAGTGGTGAGTGGACATGACGAGTGACTTTCGATTTTTGGCACGGTATGCAGTGTTTGACGAAATTGGATATTTCTCTGTGAATAAACGGCCATACGAAACGTTCTTTGACGATCTGCAAGGTTGAGCGAACGCCTCCATGAGCAATGTTGTGAAGCTTGCTGATGATCTTCCTTCTAAGTGGTTGTGGCACAAATGGACGAACTGTTGATGTAGAAAAATCACATATTATTGGATTTGATAAGTTGGGTAAGCTTATTGCTTTGAGTTGCAGAGCTGTGTTGTCATCATTGAGCAGTTTTGTGAGCTCTGGACAGTTGGCCTGTGAGGAAGCGATTTGGTTGTAGTCGATGACGTTAGCTTCGATGGATGCAATGCGAGACAGAGTATCTGCGGTTGTGTTTTCAATGCCAGCAACGTGTAAAATCGTTGTTGTGAATTGACTTATAAAGTCCAATTGGCGAAGTTGCCGAGGTGAAGCTTTCTCGGGCTTCTGCATAAAAGCGAAAACCAATGGCTTGTGGTCAGTGCGGACATCGAATGCTCTTCCTTCTAGCATGTAGCGAAAGTGTTTGATGCTGAGGTAAATTGCTAAAAGCTCACGGTCGTATGTGCTGTATTTTTGCTGTGTGAGTTTGACGCTGAAAAAGCCCATTGGTTGGAACTCTTTGTTGACCACTTGGTGAAGAACAGCGCCAACTGCGATGTCGCTTGCGTCGGTGCTTAGTGAGAGGAAGGCATCTGGTGATGGATGAACCAAAAGTGTTGCTGTGGCTAGTGACTGTTTGCATTCCTCGAAGTGCTTGATGGTTTCTTCTGTCCAGGCTATTGGCGAAGAGTCGTTCTTCTTGTTGCCTGGGATGAGTTGAACCAGTGGTGCTTGATGCGTTATAGCTTTTGGCAAGAATCTTCGATAGAAATTAATCATTGCCAAAAATCGTCGAAGTTCCTTTGCAACTTTGGGCAACGGAAAATCGGAGATGGTTTTTATTTTGTCCGGCAATGGTGTGATGCCGTTGGAGTCAACTTGGTGTCCAAGGAAATCGATTGAAGATAATCCAAAACGACATTTGCCAGGATTAATGGTGAGGTGAAAACGTCGAAGTCGCTCAAAGACTTGACGGAGATGAATCTCATGTTGCTTTATGTTGTCGGATGCTATGGCAATGTCGTCGACGTAGACGAAAACAAAATCCAAATCTCTGAATGCGGCATCCATATAGCGTTGAAACGTTTGAGCAGCGTTGCACAGTCCAAATGTCATATGAGTAAACTCGAATAGACCAAGTGGAGTAGTTATTGCTGTTTTGGGAACATCCCGTGGCTCGATCGGAATTTGGTGATATGCACGGTTGAGATCGATTTTTGAGAATATTTTCTTGCCATAGAAAATATGTGTGCAGTCCTGTATATGAGGTAGTGGATACCGATCTGGGACTGTTTGTGCGTTTAGAGCTCTATAGTCGCCACATGGTCGCCAATCGCCTGTTGCTTTGCGAACCATGTGCAAAGGTGATGCGTATGAGCTTTTTGATGGTTGGCACACGCCGATTTTGAGGAGGTACTCAAACTCTGCCTCTGCAGCTTTGAATATTTCCGGTGTGAGGCGACGTGGCTTTGCAAATGTTGGTGCACCCTTGGTGTCGATGCAATGCGTGACATCAGCTGCTGTTGGCTTGGGTGCTGAAGCGTTGAGTTGGGTGACGTCCTTGAATTCCTCGAGTAATTTGGAGAACGGGCAGGATGTGCTGAATATCTTGGGAGATGCTGATGTTTGTAAACTGCAGACCATTAACTTTCCTCGTTTGATGTCGACGAGAAGGTTAAAATGCTGCAGGAAATCTGATCCTATGATTGGTTGTGTGGTATCAGCAATGATGAAATTCCAAGTATATGGACGGCGTAGTCCAAGATCAAGGATGAGACGAGTTGTACCATACGTTTTAATTGATGAGCCATTAGCTGCAAAAAGCGGATTTTCGTTGCAGGATGTAAAACGTCGATTAATGGTCGAAGCTGGAATGACGGAAACGTCCGCACCGGTGTCGATGAGGAATTTCCTGCCAGACTGGAAATCAGGAATGAAGAGTCTGTTTGATGTTGAAATGGAGTCTACTTGTATTTTGAGCTTTGAATTGTGTTGTAAGGCGTTGGTGGCTGGGCCGTCGAAGTCGCCTTTTTGATCCTCGACGGTGTAGATTAGTTTTTTGTGTTGTTGTTGTCGTCTGGCTTGTACGAACATGGTGCTTGGCAATGCTAAGCGCTGCTGCCAAATTTGCTGTGGTACCAGCAAAGCTGATTTGATGTGCAGCTTGCTTGTGGTGTGTTGCTGCGATTGTTGCTCTGTGATCGACCACGGCTGCGTGAGCGTCGATTGTTGCTGTTGTTGTTGCCAAGGATCTAAAAGAGCTTGCTGTTTATTTGCTGAAACATCTTCTCCTGTTCGTCGATGGGCTTCTCGAGACGGCTGATGCGATCGTCCTTGGGCTGAATGGAGCCAGTGCTGTTGTGAGATAGAGCCGAAATGTTGTCGGCTGCTGTGTAGTTTAGAGAGTCCATGACAGCATCGGCTGTAGTAGCAAGCTGCGACAGTGGAGTTTCTGGTGTGCTCTGTAGCATGCCCACAATGACGGCACGAGCTGCAGGAGGTAGGCGTTTGATCCAATAACGACGGACAACAGATTCGTCGTTAGTGGCATTTGTTCGCTGCAGCTGGCTGAGTAGATGACTGGGGCGTCCATCACCGAGTTGGATTCCGGTGGCTAGTTTATCGAGGCGTACCATTTCAGATTCTGCGAACTTTGCAAGAATCGTCTGCTTGAGTGTGGTGTACGGATTGTTTGGTGGCTCGTTCTGTACGAGATCATGCACTTGCTCGAGATATTTCGGATCAGCGTATGCGATGACAGCTGCGTACTTCTCATGCTCTTTTCGCGCGCCGATGCCTTGAAGCAAGAACCAGCTTTCAAGCTTCGTAAAAAACATTTCGATGTTTGTGACATTGCTGAGTTGTGGGAAAGGCATCTTTACGAAAACAGAATTAACATTTGCTGCATTTTCCATTGCGTTTTTGGCGTCCTCAAAATTTTCGTCATTCGCCATTTTGAAATGCTACTGCGTAATTTGCGGGTCGCTTGCGTGTATGTGTGTGTGTGTGGTGCAAAGCGCCTGTTCAAATTGGCAGAAAATGATGAAATGCGTTTGATGCAAATGAGACGATGGTCTTCGCTGGCTTTTGAGAATGGACAGTTTGTGTCCAGGAATCACTAGGTGATAACGACTGTCGTTTGCTGTGCAGCAAAGAATCGCGTGATGGTGTGGCGTCAGTTGTGAAGAAAACGACGCTGTGATATTGCAGGGCTCAAAAGAGCTTGCAACAACTGCTTGCGGGTTAAAATTGTCGGGGGTCACCAATTTATGGGTAGCGTGAGTTATATGAATGCTATTTAATGATAAACTGCGATGTTCATAGTTTTACTATCCATAATAATATTGAAGTTTATTTAAACGATGTTGCTTGGTCAAGAGTCAAAATCAGAAGAGAAAGATGTACAAAAAGTTAGTGTTGTGTTATGTGCATATATCGAAACATCGATATACAAAAATATCGGTAATACAAAAATATCACAATGTGTGGCTGCACAACATCGGGAATGCCGGATCACCACATGTTGATGCGATGCGATGCTGGTTGCCAACCATACCAAGTATCCACGCCAGATTTGATGTGCTGCTCCAGTCCCTTTGGCGTTTTAGCTGGCGCAATTGTTGTTGTATTGACTGAGTAGTAGTAGCCGGTGTGATAATGTTGGACTGGCTGTATAGTAGCCAGTGTGAAGTGTAGATCGTAGCCGGTGTGTTGTCGTTGAATTGGCTGTGTATGCTGTAGCCGGTGTGTTGATGTTGGGCTGGCTATGCCAATGTGAAGAGTATGTAGTAGCCGGTGAGAAGTGTATGTTGTAGTCGGTGTGATGTCGTTGGACTGGCTGTGTAGTAGCCGGTGAGAAGTGTAGTAGTAGCCGGTGTGATGTCGTTGGACTGGCTGTGTAGTAGCCGGTGAGAAGTGTAGTAGTAGCCGGTGTGATGTCGTTGAATTGGCTGTGTAAATTAATTAAAGATGTGCTGGTCCAGCGATGAACTAGGCGTTGAAGGCAGGTCCAGCGTTGATTGCGTAATTATAATCTTCTTATGACGATTACGTTGGAGGGCTTGACTTCACCCCCTTTCTACTCACTGGCCTTGTGGCTCAGCAATGATCAGAAAATATAACAAATTTATTTACGGCAGTGTGCCGGAGTAGTGCGGGTTTATTCTTTAAACTTCGATACAAAACTAAACTGTATTACAAAATTGGATTAAAGCTAAACCTAAAAGTTGGGCGCATGAGCTACAACGCTACAGCCGGCAAGCCGACTCAGCATAAGCGATAACGCAGATACTTGCAGCATAGTCAAGTATCAGGTTACCGATGCTGACCATTGTGGTCGGGGCGCTGAACTCATGCGTCAGCGGAATATGGTTGGAGTAAATGTGCAAATATTATTATTGTGCAAGATTCTTATACAAAGTATTTATGTGCAATTCTTATGTGTTAACTACTCCCCCCTCAAGTTTATGACCGTCCTCGGTCACTTTGTAGCTGTTGATGACCCTTTGTGCCTCTCGCGAAGCCTGTTTCCTTTTTGTGATATGCCATATGATGATTAAGCCACTTAGGATGATGCTGAGAGCAACGCCGACAATAGTCCACATATTGGATGAGTCGGCGGACGCCAACTCGTCTTTGAGTTCTTGGATGACACGAAGGTTGTTATTGTTCATCCTATGAAGTTGAGGCATACTCAAAACTGGGTCATGACTGACGATGTTGAGTAGTGGTGACCCTGCTATGCCTGGCGCCTTATTTAATATCTCACGCTGGTTCACATATTCTGTGCCATTGATGGTTGCGGAGAAACGGAAGGTGACGAGGTGTGTTCCGTTCGTGGTTATCTCTGGGCCATTGTCTGTACTGACCCTTGCTGTGCTCTCGTTGATGATTATGATTCCATCATCCACTTGCGAGATAGGCTTCAGGTGGCTTGGTTGCGTGCGGCAGGAGGCAGCGCCGCTAGCATGCAGTGCTCGTGCACAGGTGTCTTGTGTCATTTCCTTACAAACGGATGCGAATGTTGTTGTTACGCACTCGTTAACCGCTAGAACATCGTTTTTGCATTCGGCTACTATGTCATCTTGTAGTTGCAGCGTGACATGTTGATGAGATACTGGGAAGATGGTGACCTTGGTACAGATGAGTTTAATTCTTGGGTAGGCTATGAGTATATGAACCATGTTCTCGGACTGTAGGACTTTAATTTCTGATGCTTCAGTTAGGCTTACTATGGGGATCTCTACAGGGTGTTCATTTAAAATCGTCTTCAAATCTTCGTGATTAAAAATAGTGGGATTTATTATGCCAGCCTTAGCTAATGTAATTGTGAGTATCAAGTTTGAGATTTGGTCTATTAACATTCTATTTCTCGCTAATAGTGTTTCATATAAATGCGGTGTATCAACTAGCTCTTTCTTCTTTGCTTTAACTATTTCATTTATAGCATCTGTGAGTTTATTAATTTGTTTCTGTGTTTCTGAATTAATCACTATTTGCCTATTGTTTGCATCAATTAACTTCGATTCGGACCACCTAACCTTCTCAAAATCGGCCGCATCTGGCGTGCCTGCTATTACCTTTAGCGCTGAGCCTAAAAAGTCTAGGCTCCTTGCCATTCTATGGTGCACTCTTACCACGGACAACAAATTTCTAATGTGTTCTACGTCGACATCTAATAATTTTCGCATATGCGATTGAGGGAATAATTCTGTTAATTTAGCTGTCTCATCTGTCATGATAGTGAATTCTGTCAAGTTGCTTGAATGCCTTAAATAGTCCCTTTGTTCCCATACCAACACTTTCCCTTCTATTACCGGAATGTAGTTGGAGTGGGTGTAGTCGATAATCCGACAATGTGCTACCCCTAACAGTACCAGGACCGCAAGTTTAAACCTGCGAAAGAATAGAGAAGGAGGGAGTAAGAACCATTGTGCGCTTAATTGTCAATCTTAGCCTATGCGATTTTTTCGCGTGTAAGTAAATGCTATTTAAGGTTGTCCTTATGGACCACCCTCCCTTTAATAAGAACAGACGTTCCTAGGTCTGCTTGGATCGCTTCCTCTGTGCAAAGGGGTGTTAACTTATTTCCCAATCTTTTATTGTTCTTTACGAACACTTTTTCGCCTACCTCAAAAACTCTATTTTGCCTATTCGGGTTGGATCTCTCAATGTTGTCACGTTGGGCTTTTGCGATTTTATTTTTAATTGTCTGCCTGAGCTCGTTTGACGCCGCATGAAGTACATCGATCGGGGTTTGATCTGTGACCGAATGTACGGATCGGTTGTAGGCTACTGTTGCCCTCAGAATTAGCTCAACTGTATCATCAGACATTTTGTCAAGTTTAAAAGATCTAGCTATGTCTGCAAGAGTGCCATGAAAGCGCTCTACTTGCCCATTCGAACAACTGTGAAGAGGTGGTGCATTCACAATGTCTATGTTATATCCGTTCTTTAAAAGCGTTCTGATAGTCTCTGAATTGAAGGCGGCTTCATTGTCGCAATAAATTGTTTTCGTTTGAGGAAACAAGTTCAAAAGTTGAATAATGGTAATTTTCACATCCATTATAGTGCGAGACGCGAGCGGTTGTACAACGGCAAATTTCGAGAACTTGTCAACACAAGTTAAAAACGATTTTTTGTCCGTTGAGAAAATGTCGATGTGGAGCATTTCTCCAGCATATGAAGGAATTGGCGTTTCCCCAAGCATCTGTTTCTTCGGGTGCCTATCGTGTTTTGCTTTTGTACATGTTTTGCAATTTATTACCACTTCGTTGGTCAACTTCGCCATTTTCGGAAAATAATAATCGCGAAGGATTTGTTTCATATTTTCCTGAGCGGCCCTATGTGCGCGATTGTGTTCAGTGGTGATAATTTCAATTTGCTCACCTTTGTCCGTAATGTCTACAACCAAATTCTTGCAATGCCAGAATTTAGTCGCCGGAAAATTTAACACTAAATCGTGTTGTATACTGGCTAACGTTGGCAAGTCGCAGTAAATCGCGTTTACTGAGTTGGTGTTAACTAGTGGTTTGATTATTTCAAATAGGTTGCTTTTATTAGTGAAATTTATAATGTGTCGGATTTTCCTGCCGAAAAGTATGATATCTCTTTTTAGGGGAAATTTGGCCTCTTCGAGAACAAACTGGTTCTTGAAACAATTTAACGGCTTTTCTGTTGAATCAACCGTGTAGGTTAACGATAGCTCGCTGTGAATCGTCGCAGCGTCTGATTGAACTTCATTTTCCAAGTTATTTACATTCTGCCGGGACAGGGCATCTGCCACGAAGTTTTCTTTGCCGGGCTTATAGAACACTTTTGCGTTGTGTTCATCTATGAATGATTTCCACCTTTTGATTTTCGCATTTGTGTTTCTGTCGGAGACAGCGAAGGTAAGGGGTTGGTGGTCTGTAAAGATGTTGATTTCTTTTGACCCATACAGGTAATTTTGCAATTTACCCAAAGCCCATACAATGGCTAACAACTCCCTTTCATTTGTGGCATAGTGCGTCTCACTTTGCTTTAGTGTTCGCGATATCATGGTGATTGGTTTTCCCCCTTGGGAAAGAACCGCACCGATGCCGTGCATGGAAGCGTCGGTGGTTAAATCGAACGGTTGTTTAAAATCCGGGTACATGAGGATAACATCCTCGGATGCCAGGATGTTCTTCAGATTCTCGAAGGCGTTTCGTTGAATTTCATTGAATTTAATTTCTATCTTCTTGGACATATGCTTACTAACCGAGCCATTTTCTCCCTTGAGTATGTTAGTCAAAGGCCTTGCTATTGCCGCAAAGTCCTTAATGAACCCTCTGTAATAACTAGCTAAGCCAAGGAATGATCTTAAACTAAATAAGTTTTTAGGTTCAATATATTCCTGTATGGCCTTAACCTTTTCTGGGTCAGTTTTTGCCCCGTTTTTGGTTACTACAAAGCCCAAGAATTCGACGCGTTCTTTAAAAAACTTCGTTTTTTCTTGTGCTACCCTCATATTGGCATCGCTTAAGCATTTCAAAATTGTGTCAATATGTTTCACATGGTCGGTTTCGTTTTCAGAAAAGATTATTACGTCATCGACGTAAACATAACATATCTTTCCTATATGCTCCCTTAGGATGTCGTCAATGGCTCTTTGAAAAATGCTCCCCGCATTCTTCAAGCCGAATGGTAGGCGGCAAAACTCATACTTTCCGCCGTTTACCGAGAACGACGTTTTTTCGCGGTCTTGTTCTGCTAGGTAAATCTGATGGTACCCCGACTTTAAGTCCAGGGTTGTGAAAAACTTTGCCTTTCCTAGATTCGCTAGAATCATTGGGATGCTCGGCATCGGGTATCGATCGGCTATAGTTCGCTCATTTAGCTTCCTAAAGTCAATTACTAACCGTTTCTTTTTATTACCATTGTTATCGACTCCTTTTTTGTCAACAACCCATACTGGGCTGTTATATGGGGATTTCGATGGTCTAATGATACCATCTTCGAGTAGTTGCTTGATTTCGTTGTTTACAAAATCAGAGACTCCATTTGGGTACGGATATAGTTTCGTATAGATTGGTTCATTATCTATGGTGCGAATCGTGGCAATGACCGAAGTATTAAAGGGTAATGCCTCGTTAGAGGTCGAAAACGCCTTTGACCTTTCCAATATCACGCCTTTGAATTTCTCTTTAACGGACATGGGCACTACTATATCATTAACATCTGTGAAGTTTACACTGTGACAGTAATGGAAGTTCAATTGCTCTGTTTTATTTTGGTACTTCATAATTTTGTTTTTTAAGTCCAATACCGCTCCTGCTTTGTCTAACGAGTCAAAGCCTAAAATGGCATCAAATAAACTTAGTGTGTCAAGCATAAAAAATGGTGAGGTTTGGCCAAAGATTTTTAAAAGGCATTTATTTGTTATTTTGCTCGAACCATGTACCGAGCTTACAATGAAGGGTCTTTCGACATGAATTATTTTTTTTAGCTCCTTTATGGGCTTTACGTAATTCTTTGCCGCCCCTGTATCCACTAGTATTTTTAAAGTTCTCCCACCCAACTGTCGTTTGATATACGGCAGTCGGGATCGTTCCCTAAAAAATTTAGTGAGTCATCGTCCCCTAGCGACTGAGCGTCTTCCTCAATCTCAATTACAGCAGCCTCTGCTGCGTTTTCATATCTAGGAGCCTCAGCATTGGGGGCACTCTGAACAACATTGTGCAGCTTTTGACGCCTTGGTCCTGTCATTCTATCGGACGAGTTTGGTCTCTTTTGGGCCTGCTCGGCGTTATTTTGAGGTTTAGAGAAATTAGTACGGTGTCTAAACTTAGACGAAGAGTCAACTTCCATTGGCTCCGGTGGTTGTCCCTGTTCATCTTTCTTGCCTTTCTCTTGGTAACTGTTATTTTGTTGTTTCTTGACAAAATGGGGGTTTTTTCCCCGCCCCGTTCGTCCCTATTATGCTTTCCCTGTTTTGCGTGGGGACGATTTTTATGGTCCTCCTTTGCATGTTCTCTTTCTGCGATGGCTTTCGCGTATGAAGCCGAAAACATGCTACGCTCAATGCTAGCTTCTGCTTCTCTAGCCAACGCTAAAGCGGATGCTAGATCCTTGGGCTGAGCCGGGAAGACAATGGCTTTAAGTGACTTCCTAAGTCCTGTGATGAAGGCGTGAAGCGCATCAGCCCTGACCTCATCGTTAAGAAGCGTTGCTTGTACGGACTCATGGGTCATTATGATTTTGTTAGTAACAAGGGTTAATTTCCTCTCAACTTCGTCGTAATATTCCATTAGGGTCAAGTCACCTTGTCTAACCATTTCGAGGCCTTGCCTCAGAAGTCGTAGAGAAGTTTTGTCAGCATAGGAGCAATCTAGTCTGGCTATGATTGCATCAAAATTCAAGACAGTATTGTGTGATACTAATACCGCTCTGGCTGCTCCTCTAACTTTATTTCTAATGATTGTTACCGCTTGGTAATGCGTGCAACTACCATCAAAGGGTTTAAACAACTCGTAAGCATCGACGGCTGATTGCCTCCATGCTACGTACTCGTCTGACCCGCCGCTAAATTCTGGGACTGATTTTATTATGTCCAATGGAAAATTACAACTGATCTGTGGGTTCACAGAAATTCTTTGGTAGGGTTCAACTTGTGGTGTTTCGATGCACAAGCTATTTACCCGCGCGCTCATAGCGTTAAGCTGAGTTTGGAACCTTTGTTCTTGCTGCGCCAACGCTTCTCTAACAGCAGATTCTACTATTGCTTGCACCTGGTTTGGTTCCATGGTGGAGTTCAGTTGGTTCTGTGTCTGGCTAATATGAGACTCTAGGTTTGGGACCTGGCTAAAGATCGTTTGGTTGTGTACCTGGCTGATATGGGGCTCTTGGTTTGGAACTTGGCTATTGTTGTCTTCTGTGTCCCAGTCACTGTCACTATCTCGCTCGGTTTTTATGTTTTTTAACGCGTCTAACCAACTCATATGCTCATGTGCATAAAACAAATTCTTAGCAGCGTTTTCACGCACCCGCTTGGAATTCGTTTTAGAATAAGAATGAAATAGTTGAACCGCATAAATATGATACACAACGTGAATTTGGAAAGATCTTTGATTTGGTGTGGCTTTTTTCTTGTCGATTGTATTTTGACTGACACATTCACAATTACATACACTTGTAGTTAATTTTAATTTTGGTGTGCGATTTGAAGAAGCAATTTTAAATAAACTTACATAGTGTGGGAATTAGAGTAAGCCTAACTCTAACTAATGTGGGAATCTTTTATGTTGGGCGCCAATTAATTAAAGATGTGCTGGTCCAGCGATGAACTAGGCGTTGAAGGCAGGTCCAGCGTTGATTGCGTAATTATAATCTTCTTATGACGATTACGTTGGAGGGCTTGACTTCACCCCCTTTCTACTCACTGGCCTTGTGGCTCAGCAATGATCAGAAAATATAACAAATTTATTTACGGCAGTGTGCCGGAGTAGTGCGGGTTTATTCTTTAAACTTCGATACAAAACTAAACTGTATTACAAAATTGGATTAAAGCTAAACCTAAAAGTTGGGCGCATGAGCTACAACGCTACAGCCGGCAAGCCGACTCAGCATAAGCGATAACGCAGATACTTGCAGCATAGTCAAGTATCAGGTTACCGATGCTGACCATTGTGGTCGGGGCGCTGAACTCATGCGTCAGCGGAATATGGTTGGAGTAAATGTGCAAATATTATTATTGTGCAAGATTCTTATACAAAGTATTTATGTGCAATTCTTATGTGTTAACTTGTATGCTGTAGCCGGTGTGTTGATGTTGGGCTGGCTGTATTGTAGTAGCCGGTGTGAAGAGTATGTAGTAGCCGGTGAGAAGTGTATGTTGTAGCCGGTGTGATGTCGTTGGACTGGCTGTGTAGTAGCCGGTGAGAAGTGTAGTAGTAGCCGGTGTGATGTCGTTGGACTGGCTGTGTAGTAGCCGGTGAGAAGTGTAGTAGTAGCCGGTGTGATGTCGTTGAATTGGCTGTGTATGCTGTAGCCGGTGTGTTGATGTTGGGCTGTCTGTATTGTAGTAGCCGGTGTAAAGAGTATGTAGTAGCCGGTGTGAAGAGTATGTTGTAGCCGGTGAGAAGTGTAGTCGTAGCCGGTGTGACAATGTTGTTGCATTAGCCGGTGTGTTGTTGCGTTGTTTGCTCAAAAGAGAGAGAAAAAGAAAAGGGGGAGTCAGTGTGAGAGAAAAAATTGATGATTTAATTTCCTGTAGGCGATGATAAAGTCTGAAGGTGCAGAAAGTTTGATTCCTTATAATGTCGTAGATATTATTGTGATAAACGAAAAATTCATGGGAGGCCGGATCTAGTGGATAATAGGCGATGCTGACGATGATGTGTGGATGGAATTTAGTTTGATTTTTATTGATAATAGAATATTGCTGCGAACGCTGGATGCCGGTTGGACGAAGCCGGCGATGTATTGTGTGATTGAGTGTTAAAGTTGAGCTGCCAATACATAAGATATCTTGAATGGCATTGCCCCTACTGTTGGTGTTGCGACGATAAATTGGCATCCTCCGATGCTGTGGCCTTATATGTCTTATTCTTTTAATTATCATGTTGTTAGTATTGTTTATCGCCGTCCTTGTAGCGCATTGCTGATGGCGAACGATTTTGATGCTTTTCATCGTAACGGTTGCATTTGGTGGTATGCACGAAGCATTTAGCATCAGCAAGCAGTGTCGGTCCAAAAGGAACGATGCGAGCAGCTGGGCCGGATGGATTCGGCGTCGATTCTGATGATTCTGATGTTCAGGCTGAGGCAGAGGCTGAGGCTGAGGCTGAGGCCGATGCTGAGGCTGATGCCGATGTTGGCGATAAGGATCGCTGTATGGCTGGTGATCGCGACGAACCATAGTTGATGCTGTTGTTATTGTTGTTTTGATGTTTTTGACTGTCGGTGAGTTTTTATGTTGTTATTATGTTGTTATTACAGAAGAAGGCGTGGCAGACACCATAAAGTATATATATTCTTAATCAGCATCAACAGCCGAGTCGATATAGCCATGTCCGTCTGTCTGTCTGTCTAGAGAGAGAGACTATAAGAGCTAAAGACTCCAAACTTGGTATGTAGGTTCGTCTATATTGCAAGCAGATCGAGTTTGTTTTAGATTTTGGATCGGACCACTATGTCATATAGCTCCCATAGGAACAATTAGTTGAAAATCAAGTCTTAGTATGGAAAACTTTTTTGCTGTTTGAGATATTTCAACCAAACTTACAGAATATGCATAAAAGATGGTCCCATATATACTGACCAAATTTGATTAAAATCGGATTACTATATCATATAGCTGCCATAGGAACGATCAGTCCATATAAAGTTTTAGTATGAAAATATTTTTGTTGTTTGATTTTTATTTAAATTTTAAAGTTTTGAATTGTTTTTTTTTTTTTTTTACTAAAAGGTAAGTCAATAAATTTACATACATATTTTTATTTCAATACTAATTGCTTTTTCTGCTTACAGATACATAAATGAATATAATAAATGAATTTGATACACACAGCTTTATTTATTTTCTAAATAACTATCTGAAAACTTTCTCTTAATAAATTGCAGTAGCATCCCCAAACTTGTAGCTTTAAATTGATATGTGCCGCGTTTTGCTGCAAACATTCTAAGATAAGCTATTATGGTTTGAAAACAAGGTATGTATTTTGGCGGTCATTTTGTATGGGACTTTCACCGAGGTAGCTTCGCTCATTTAAAAATATCTCAAAAACGAACTGAAATTTTTTTTGAAAATGGTACCATTCGAAAGGTAAAACTACACGCTTTAATCGTGCATTAGCGGTTTTCGGTAGCAGACCTTCTGACCTTAGCTATTTAAGAAATGGTGAAAATGTTCACATTTTCACTTTCTTTATTCACTTGTTACACCCATTTGATAAGCTGAAATGGCCAAAACTTTGCTTTAAACCAGCGGTGGGCGGCCTGTACTCTGGGAGTTAAGCAGCTACTCTCAACTTTATTCGGCGCCGTGAAGTCGCACACAAGCAGCTCGAGTCGAGGCGTCATAAAGCAATTAGACACGCTCAACTCGCGAGCAAGCTAGCAACAACAATGCACACAGGCAGCTCGAGTCGAGGCATTAGCAACAACAACGCACAAGCAGCTCGAGTGAGAAGTGTATGTTGTAGCCGGTGTGATGTCGTTGGACTGGCTGTGTAGTAGCCGGTGAGAAGTGTAGTAGTAGCCGGTGTGATGTCGTTGGACTGGCTGTGTAGTAGCCGGTGAGAAGTGTAGTAGTAGCCGGTGTGATGTCGTTGAATTGGCTGTGTATGCTGTAGCCGGTGTGTTGATGTTGGGCTGTCTGTATTGTAGTAGCCGGTGTAAAGAGTATGTAGTAGCCGGTGTGAAGAGTATGTTGTAGCCGGTGAGAAGTGTAGTCGTAGCCGGTGTGACAATGTTGTTGCATTAGCCGGTGTGTTGTTGCGTTGTTTGCTCAAAAGAGAGAGAAAAAGAAAAGGGGGAGTCAGTGTGAGAGAAAAAATTGATGATTTAATTTCCTGTAGGCGATGATAAAGTCTGAAGGTGCAGAAAGTTTGATTCCTTATAATGTCGTAGATATTATTGTGATAAACGAAAAATTCATGGGAGGCCGGATCTAGTGGATAATAGGCGATGCTGACGATGATGTGTGGATGGAATTTAGTTTGATTTTTATTGATAATAGAATATTGCTGCGAACGCTGGATGCCGGTTGGACGAAGCCGGCGATGTATTGTGTGATTGAGTGTTAAAGTTGAGCTGCCAATACATAAGATATCTTGAATGGCATTGCCCCTACTGTTGGTGTTGCGACGATAAATTGGCATCCTCCGATGCTGTGGCCTTATATGTCTTATTCTTTTAATTATCATGTTGTTAGTATTGTTTATCGCCGTCCTTGTAGCGCATTGCTGATGGCGAACGATTTTGATGCTTTTCATCGTAACGGTTGCATTTGGTGGTATGCACGAAGCATTTAGCATCAGCAAGCAGTGTCGGTCCAAAAGGAACGATGCGAGCAGCTGGGCCGGATGGATTCGGCGTCGATTCTGATGATTCTGATGTTCAGGCTGAGGCAGAGGCTGAGGCTGAGGCTGAGGCCGATGCTGAGGCTGATGCCGATGTTGGCGATAAGGATCGCTGTATGGCTGGTGATCGCGACGAACCATAGTTGATGCTGTTGTTATTGTTGTTTTGATGTTTTTGACTGTCGGTGAGTTTTTATGTTGTTATTACAGAAGAAGGCGTGGCAGACACCATAAAGTATATATATTCTTAATCAGCATCAACAGCCGAGTCGATAAAGCCATGTCCGTCTGTCTGTCTGTCCGTCTGTAAGAGCGCCTAAATCTCAGAGACTATAAGAGCTAAAGACTCCAAACTTGGTATGTAGGTTCGTCTATATTGCAAGCAGATCGAGTTTGTTTTAGATTTTGGATCGGACCACTATGTCATATAGCTCCCATAGGAACAATTAGTTGAAAATCAAGTCTTAGTATGGAAAACTTTTTTGCTGTTTGAGATATTTCAACCAAACTTACAGAATATGCATAAAAGATGGTCCCATATATACTGACCAAATTTGATTAAAATCGGATTACTATATCATATAGCTGCCATAGGAACGATCAGTCCATATAAAGTTTTAGTATTAAAATATATTTGTTGTTTGATTTTTATTTAAATTTTAAAGTTTTGAATTGTTTTTTTTTTTTGTTTACTAAAAGGTAAGTCAATAAATTTACATACATATTTTTATTTCAATACTAATTGCTTTTTCTGCTTACAGATACATAAATGAATATAATAAATGAATTTGATACACACAGCTTTATTTATTTTCTAAATAACTATCTGAAAACTTTCTCTTAATAAATTGCAGTAGCATCCCCAAACTTGTAGCTTTAAATTGATATGTGCCGCGTTTTGCTGCAAACATTCTAAGATAAGCTATTATGGTTTGAAAACAAGGTATGTATTTTGGCGGTCATTTTGTATGGGACTTTCACCGAGGTAGCTTCGCTCATTTAAAAATATCTCAAAAACGAACTGAAATTTTTTTTGAAAATGGTACCATTCGAAAGGTAAAACTACACGCTTTAATCGTGCATTAGCGGTTTTCGGTAGCAGACCTTCTGACCTTAGCTATTTAAGAAATGGTGAAAATGTTCACATTTTCACTTTCTTTATTCACTTGTTACACCCATTTGATAAGCTGAAATGGCCAAAACTTTGCTTTAAACCAGCGGTGGGCGGCCTGTACTCTGGGAGTTAAGCAGCTACTCTCAACTTTATTCGGCGCCGTGAAGTCGCACACAATCAGCTCGAGTCGAGGCGTCATAAAGCATTTAGACACGCTCAACTCGCGAGCAAGCTAGCAACAACAATGCACACAGGCAGCTCGAGTCGGGGCATTAGCAACAACAACGCACAAGCAGCTCGAGTGAGAAGTGTATGTTGTAGCCGGTGTGATGTCGTTGGACTGGCTGTGTAGTAGCCGGTGAGAAGTGTAGTAGTAGCCGGTGTGATGTCGTTGGACTGGCTGTGTAGTAGCCGGTGAGAAGTGTAGTAGTAGCCGGTGTGATGTCGTTGAATTGGCTGTGTATGCTGTAGCCGGTGTGTTGATGTTGGGCTGTCTGTATTGTAGTAGCCGGTGTAAAGAGTATGTAGTAGCCGGTGTGAAGAGTATGTTGTAGCCGGTGAGAAGTGTAGTCGTAGCCGGTGTGACAATGTTGTTGCATTAGCCGGTGTGTTGTTGCGTTGTTTGCTCAAAAGAGAGAGAAAAAGAAAAGGGGGAGTCAGTGTGAGAGAAAAAATTGATGATTTAATTTCCTGTAGGCGATGATAAAGTCTGAAGGTGCAGAAAGTTTGATTCCTTATAATGTCGTAGATATTATTGTGATAAACGAAAAATTCATGGGAGGCCGGATCTAGTGGATAATAGGCGATGCTGACGATGATGTGTGGATGGAATTTAGTTTGATTTTTATTGATAATAGAATATTGCTGCGAACGCTGGATGCCGGTTGGACGAAGCCGGCGATGTATTGTGTGATTGAGTGTTAAAGTTGAGCTGCCAATACATAAGATATCTTGAATGGCATTGCCCCTACTGTTGGTGTTGCGACGATAAATTGGCATCCTCCGATGCTGTGGCCTTATATGTCTTATTCTTTTAATTATCATGTTGTTAGTATTGTTTATCGCCGTCCTTGTAGCGCATTGCTGATGGCGAACGATTTTGATGCTTTTCATCGTAACGGTTGCATTTGGTGGTATGCACGAAGCATTTAGCATCAGCAAGCAGTGTCGGTCCAAAAGGAACGATGCGAGCAGCTGGGCCGGATGGATTCGGCGTCGATTCTGATGATTCTGATGTTCAGGCTGAGGCAGAGGCAGAGGCTGAGGCTGAGGCTGAGGCCGATGCTGAGGCTAATGCCGATGTTGGCGATAAGGATCGCTGTATGGCTGGTGATCGCGACGAACCATAGTTGTTGCTGTTGTTATTGTTGTTTTGATGTTTTTGACTGTCGGTGAGTTTTTATGTTGTTATTATGTTGTTATTACAGAAGAAGGCGTGGCAGACACCATAAAGTATATATATTCTTAATCCGCATCAACAGCCGAGTCGATATAGCCATGTCCGTCTGTCTGTCTGTCCGTCTGTAAGAGCGCCTAAATCTCAGAGACTATAAGAGCTAAAGACTCCAAACTTGGTATGTAGGTTCGTCTATATTGCAAGCAGATCGAGTTTGTTTAAGATTTTGGATCGGACCACTATGTCATATAGCTCCCATAGGAACAATTAGTTGAAAATCAAGTCTTAGTATGGAAAACATTTTTGCTGTTTGAGATATTTCAACCAAACTTACAGAATATGCATAAAAGATGGTCCCATATATACTGATCAAATTTGATTAAAATCGGATTACTATATCATATAGCTGCCATAGGAACGATCAGTCCATATAAAGTTTTAGTATGAAAATATTTTTGTTGTTTGATTTTTATTTAAATTTTAAAGTTTTGAATTGTTTTTTTTTTTTGTTTACTAAAAGGTAAGTCAATAAATTTACATACATATTTTTATTTCAATACTAATTGCTTTTTCTGCTTACAGATACATAAATGAATATAATAAATGAATTTGATACACACAGCTTTATTTATTTTCTAAATAACTATCTGAAAACTTTCTCTTAATAAATTGCAGTAGCATCCCCAAACTTGTAGCTTTAAATTGATATGTGCCGCGTTTTGCTGCAAACATTCTAAGATAAGCTATTATGGTTTGAAAACAAGGTATGTATTTTGGCGGTCATTTTGTATGGGACTTTCACCGAGGTAGCTTCGCTCATTTCAAAATATCTCAAAAACGAACTGAAATTTTTTTGAAAATGGTACCATTCGAAAGGTAAAACTACACGCTTTAATCGTGCATTAGCGGTTTTCGGTAGCAGACCTTCTGACCTTAGCTATTTAAGAAATGGTGAAAATGTTCACATTTTCACTTTCTTTATTCACTTGTTACACCCATTTGATAAGCTGAAATGGCCAAAACTTTGCTTTAAACCAGCGGTGGGCGGCCTGTACTCTGGGAGTTAAGCAGCTACTCTCAACTTTATTCGGCGCCGTGAAGTCGCACACAAGCAGCTCGAGTCGAGGCGTCATAAAGCATTTAGACACGCTCAACTCGCGAGCAAGCTAGCAACAACAATGCACACAGGCAGCTCGAGTCGAGGCATTAGCAACAACAACGCACAAGCAGCTCGAGTGAGAAGTGTATGTTGTAGCCGGTGTGATGTCGTTGGACTGGCTGTGTAGTAGCCGGTGAGAAGTGTAGTAGTAGCCGGTGTGATGTCGTTGGACTGGCTGTGTAGTAGCCGGTGAGAAGTGTAGTAGTAGCCGGTGTGATGTCGTTGAATTGGCTGTGTATGCTGTAGCCGGTGTGTTGATGTTGGGCTGTCTGTATTGTAGTAGCCGGTGTAAAGAGTATGTAGTAGCCGGTGTGAAGAGTATGTTGTAGCCGGTGAGAAGTGTAGTCGTAGCCGGTGTGCCAATGTTGTTGCATTAGCCGGTGTGTTGTTGCGTTGTTTGCTCAAAAGAGAGAGAAAAAGAAAAGGGGGAGTCAGTGTGAGAGAAAAAATTGATGATTTAATTTCCTGTAGGCGATGATAAAGTCTGAAGGTGCAGAAAGTTTGATTCCTTATAATGTCGTAGATATTATTGTGATAAACGAAAAATTCATGGGAGGCCGGATCTAGTGGATAATAGGCGATGCTGACGATGATGTGTGGATGGAATTTAGTTTGATTTTTATTGATAATAGAATATTGCTGCGAACGCTGGATGCCGGTTGGACGAAGCCGGCGATGTATTGTGTGATTGAGTGTTAAAGTTGAGCTGCCAATACATAAGATATCTTGAATGGCATTGCCCCTACTGTTGGTGTTGCGACGATAAATTGGCATCCTCCGATGCTGTGGCCTTATATGTCTTATTCTTTTAATTATCATGTTGTTAGTATTGTTTATCGCCGTCCTTGTAGCGCATTGCTGATGGCGAACGATTTTGATGCTTTTCATCGTAACGGTTGCATTTGGTGGTATGCACGAAGCATTTAGCATCAGCAAGCAGTGTCGGTCCAAAAGGAACGATGCGAGCAGCTGGGCCGGATGGATTCGGCGTCGATTCTGATGATTCTGATGTTCAGGCTGAGGCAGAGGCTGAGGCTGAGGCCGATGCTGAGGCTGATGCCGATGTTGGCGATAAGGATCGCTGTATGGCTGGTGATCGCGACGAACCATAGTTGATGCTGTTGTTATTGTTGTTTTGATGTTTTTGACTGTCGGTGAGTTTTTATGTTGTTATTATGTTGTTATTACAGAAGCAGGCGTGGCAGACACCGTAAAGTATATATATTCTTAATCAGCATCAACAGCCGAGTCGATAAAGCCATGTCCGTCTGTCTGTCTGTCCGTCTGTAAGAGCGCCTAAATCTCAGAGACTATAAGAGCTAAAGACTCCAAACTTGGTATGTAGGTTCGTCTATATTGCAAGCAGATCGAGTTTGTTTTAGATTTTGTATCGGACCACTATGTCATATAGCTCCCATAGGAACAATTAGTTGAAAATCAAGTCTTAGTATGGAAAACTTTTTTGCTGTTTGAGATATTTCAACCAAACTTACAGAATATGCATAAAAGATGGTCCCATATATACTGACCAAATTTGATTAAAATCGGATTACTATATCATATAGCTGCCATAGGAACGATCAGTTCATATAAAGTTTTAGTATTAAAATATATTTGTTGTTTGATTTTTATTTAAATTTTAAAGTTTTGAATTGTTTTTTTTTTTTGTTTTCTAAAAGGTAAGTCAATAAATTTACATACATATTTTTATTTCAATACTAATTGCTTTTTCTGCTTACAGATACATAAATGAATATAATAAATGAATTTGATACACACAGCTTTATTTATTTTCTAAATAACTATCTGAAAACTTTCTCTTAATAAATTGCAGTAGCATCCCCAAACTTGTAGCTTTAAATTGATATGTGCCGCGTTTTGCTGCAAACATTCTAAGATAAGCTATTATGGTTTGAAAACAAGGTATGTATTTTGGCGGTCATTTTGTATGGGACTTTCACCGAGGTAGCTTCGCTCATTTCAAAATATCTCAAAAACGAACTGAAATTTTTTTGAAAATGGTACCATTCGAAAGGTAAAACTACACGCTTTAATCGTGCATTAGCGGTTTTCGGTAGCAGACCTTCTGACCTTAGCTATTTAAGAAATGGTGAAAATGTTCACATTTTCACTTTCTTTATTCACTTGTTACACCCATTTGATAAGCTGAAATGGCCAAAACTTTGCTTTAAACCAGCGGTGGGCGGCCTGTACTCTGGGAGTTAAGCAGCTACTCTCAACTTTATTCGGCGCCGTGAAGTCGCACACAAGCAGCTCGAGTCGAGGCGTCATAAAGCATTTAGACACGCTCAACTCGCGAGCAAGCTAGCAACAACAATGCACACAGGCAGCTCGAGTCGAGGCATTAGCAACAACAACGCACAAGCAGCTCGAGTGAGAAGTGTATGTTGTAGCCGGTGTGATGTCGTTGGACTGGCTGTGTAGTAGCCGGTGAGAAGTGTAGTAGTAGCCGGTGTGATGTCGTTGGACTGGCTGTGTAGTAGCCGGTGAGAAGTGTAGTCGTAGCCGGTGTGACAATGTTGTTGCATTAGCCGGTGTGTTGTTGCGTTGTTTGCTCAAAAGAGAGAGAAAAAGAAAAGGGGGAGTCAGTGTGAGAGAAAAAATTGATGATTTAATTTCCTGTAGGCGATGATAAAGTCTGAAGGTGCAGAAAGTTTGATTCCTTATAATGTCGTAGATATTATTGTGATAAACGAAAAATTCATGGGAGGCCGGATCTAGTGGATAATAGGCGATGCTGACGATGATGTGTGGATGGAATTTAGTTTGATTTTTATTGATAATAGAATATTGCTGCGAACGCTGGATGCCGGTTGGACGAAGCCGGCGATGTATTGTGTGATTGAGTGTTAAAGTTGAGCTGCCAATACATAAGATATCTTGAATGGCATTGCCCCTACTGTTGGTGTTGCTACGATAAATTGGCATCCTCCGATGCTGTGGCCTTATATGTCTTATTCTTTTAATTATCATGTTGTTAGTATTGTTTATCGCCGTCCTTGTAGCGCATTGCTGATGGCGAACGATTTTGATGCTTTTCATCGTAACGGTTGCATTTGGTGGTATGCACGAAGCATTTAGCATCAGCAAGCAGTGTCGGTCCAAAAGGAACGATCCGAGCAGCTGGGCCGGATGGATTCGGCGTCGATTCTGATGATTCTGATGTTCAGGCTGAGGCAGAGGCTGAGTCTGAGGTCGATGCTGAGGCTGATGCCGATGTTGGCGATAAGGATCGCTGTATGGCTGGTGATCGCGACGAACCATAGTTGATGCTGTTGTTATTGTTGTTTTGATGTTTTCGACTGTCGGTGAGTTTTTATGTTGTTATTATGTTGTTATTACAGAAGAAGGCGTGGCAGACACCATAAAGTATATATATTCTTAATCAGCATCAACAGCCGAGTCGATATAGCCATGTCCGTCTGTCTGTCTGTCCGTCTGTAAGAGCGCCTAAATCTCAGAGACTATAAGAGCTAAAGACTCCAAACTTGGTATGTAGGTTCGTCTATATTGCAAGCAGATCGAGTTTGTTTTAGATTTTGGATCGGACCACTATGTCATATAGCTCCCATAGGAACAATTAGTTGAAAATCAAGTCTTAGTATGGAAAACTTTTTTGCTGTTTGAGATATTTCAACCGAACTTACAGAATATGCATAAAAGATGGTCCCATATATACTGACCAAATTTGATTAAAATCGGATTACTATATCATATAGCTGCCATAGGAACGATCAGTCCATATAAAGTTTTAGTATGAAAATATTTTTGTTGTTTGATTTTTATTTAAATTTTAAAGTTTTGAATTGTTTTTTTTTTTTTGTTTACTAAAAGGTAAGTCAATAAATTTACATACATATTTTTATTTCAATACTAATTGCTTTTTCTGCTTACAGATACATAAATGAATATAATAAATGAATTTGATACACACAGCTTTATTTATTTTCTAAATAACTATCTGAAAACTTTCTCTTAATAAATTGCAGTAGCATCCCCAAACTTGTAGCTTTAAATTGATATGTGCCGCGTTTTGCTGCAAACATTCTAAGATAAGCTATTATGGTTTGAAAACAAGGTATGTATTTTGGCGGTCATTTTGTATGGGACTTTCACCGAGGTAGCTTCGCTCATTTCAAAATATCTCAAAAACGAACTGAAATTTTTTTGAAAATGGTACCATTCGAAAGGTAAAACTACACGCTTTAATCGTGC
Organism: Drosophila recens; assembly: GCA_037043495.1. Lineage (NCBI taxonomy): Eukaryota > Metazoa > Arthropoda > Insecta > Diptera > Drosophilidae > Drosophila > Drosophila recens. Next base: position 15,610 of record JBAMBJ010000996.1, on the reverse strand, counting down.
ATTAGCGGTTTTCGGTAGCAGACCTTCTGACCTTAGCTATTTAAGAAATGGTGAAAATGTTCACATTTTCACTTTCTTTATTCACTTGTTACACCCATTTGATAAGCTGAAATGGCCAAAACTTTGCTTTAAACCAGCGGTGGGCGGCTTGTACTCTGGGAGTTAAGCAGCTCCCCTCAACTTTATTCGGCGCCGTGAAGTCGCACACAAGCAGCTCGAGTCGAGGCGTCATAAAGCAATTAGACACGCTCAACTCGCGAGCAAGCTAGCAACAACAATGCACACAGGCAGCTCGAGTCGAGGCATTAGCAACAACAACGCACAAGCAGCTCGAGTCGAGTCGAGGCATTTTATGACCGTAGCAACAACAATGGAGGCACAGCTCGCGAGCCTCGCAGCTCGAGTCGAGGCATTTTTGACACTTAAAATTTATGACCGCCAATAAAACAACAACAACATTGCTGACATCGCTACGCGCCGCGCCAAAGACCTTTTTTTTTGCTCGCACATTATTTGGGTGATCGACAAAGTAGGTAGGCGCGAAAAAGGTTGTTGTTGTATTTGTTGTTGTAGTGCTCCCGAATTCAGATTTCGCGCCCACCGCTGCTTTAAACTATAGATTAATTAATTTTCTACTATTCTGCATCATTAGTTTATTGATTAAAGGTCGACAAACGTTTAAAAATGAGAAAGTTCATAACTGGTTCCGACTCATGAACCAAGTTCCGTTTTTCGTTGCTAAAGAACCGTTGCTATCTTGACGCACATATAATTTTGAACGAAAAAATAAACCCTTCTCAAGATGTCCATCCCAGAGAAAGCACCGGAGGGGCCACTCTCAAAAGTGTGCCTTCATGATTTGATTAAAACTTTTACCACTGCATGCAAATCTGCGTGTAAAACATCCTGCCCCGTCAGTAGACCAAAAGGCAGTAAGAAGCCAACTGGGGTTCTTGGTGGACCCACAACCTCAACGATCTCCGTAAGAGCAGTAGAACCCTTTTTAATCAAGCCAAGGCTTTAAATCTAGATGATGCATAGTTAAACTATGAACTACAACTAACCATATATAAAAAATAAATCAGACGAGCCATGATATCCTCCTGGCACTCTTTATGCTCAGATGTTGAATCAACACCCGAGGCAGCCTGACTTCGGAAAATTCTCTCCAAATCAACAAATCAGCAATGCTTAAGTGAGGTGATACTGAGTAGAGGTGGAGAACTATCGATAGTCAGCACCATCGATAGTCAGCGATATTATTTTTCAAACCATCGATAACTATCGATAATTTTCGATAGTGTGTTAATTTGAGAATTTTTGTATTTTAAATTCCAAAAATTATAAATTTTTATATAAAATTTCATTTTATATATGAATTGGTATTAATTTAGATATTATACAAATAAAAATAAATAAAACTCGTTTTCAATTATAATAGTGGGATTCCGGTAAACGTTTATGATTTGCTTTTGATTATTTTTAACCAAATCTAAATCAGTTGACGGAACGACCCTTTTTGCACACTGATTATTTTTTGATTTCGTGAACAGCTGACAGCCTGGGCGAACAGCTAATTGACAACTAAAAAGTATACAAAAATGGGCATAATTGCACAAAATGCCGAAAGAAAGTCATCGAATATGTTTTTATTGAATATTCGTAGATTTACAATGTAAACAAACACCAACTGTCACACAGCTGTTCGAAACCAAATCAAAATGAAAACGAAATCAGTCTCAGAGCTGATTTCTCGAAATCAATTAGTAAGACCACATTTCCCTGATTTGCTCTGGGCACACTGAAAATGTTGTATGGAGCAGCTGTGAACAGCTGACTGCGAAATCAAAATCAAATCAAAAGCAAATCAAAAACGTTTACCGAAATCCCACTAATGTTTCGTTAAAGTTCGACGATCTAAATCTTTTAGTCCAGCCTTCTGAACTTGCGCTCTGACTCGGTTCAGTTCCGTTACGTTCTTCTATACCTTTTTCGACTATAGTAAGGAACTTTTCCATGTCATAAAAATATTTAATTGTTAAAAACAAAACTTAAATGTTTCCGAAGCTCCGCAGATGCCAAATGCGCGCCTTCCTATGACGCGTTGAGCGTCATAAAAAGCTATCGCCCACTATCGATAGTGCAGGTCTGCCATCGATGGCGGCTCGATAGTGCTTGACCATCGATAGTGCCGATAGTGCCATCGATAGTTCTCCACCTCTAATACTGAGCCCCCCACTTTTCAGTGCACATAACATTACCTGGGCGATAAACAGTTTCAAACCTTTCAAATGACCCGGAAAAAAATCTTTATCGAAATCCTCGGGACTGGTCAGATCCCAGAGCCCTGAAGATACTCAAAAGTAGTTTTCGTACCCAAGGCCAAAAAACCTCTTATATAACCTCCAAAAAATGGTCTGACATCCTTTCTGCTCAAAACTTTCGAGCGTATCCTTTCCCTTCACTTAAGGGACTCCATCCCCAGAGACCTTATTTCAAACTCACAACACGCTTACAGGAAGGGAAGATCTTCTGAAACAGGCCCATCACTCCGTCATTGCTACCATAGAGAAACCTCTCTCACTAAAAGAATTCACCCTTATTGCCTTCCTAGAAAACGAGGGCGCTTTTAACGTTTTCCCTGAAGTGATTACTGAAGCACTGACGGACCTGGGGATCGAAGGCCGGCTAGTGGGATTGATCAACCAGTTGCTGACAAGCAGGGCTGTAACATCTACACTTGGCTCTTTAACACTCACCAGGTACGTCAGCAGAGGAACCCCCCAAGGGGGAGTGCTCTCTCCACTTTTATGGAACATAGAAGTGAACAAAGTGCTTTGCGATATAGAAGGAGGTGACTACCAGATAGAAGAGATTCCACACTATCCTTCAGTGAAATTGCTAAAAACCTGGGACTTGCACTTGACAGGAAATTGAATTGGAAACTTAACATACAGGAAAGATGTAGGAAATCGACAATCGCACTATTCACCTGTAGGAAAGCAATAGGCATAAAATGGAGTATGTATATCGTCCGATGGCTATACACAGCTATAGTCAGACTTATCCTTTTATACGGGATTCTAGTCTGGTGGCCTGCCCTATCAATGGCCCTTGAAGTCATACTTAATATACCACCAATCTTACAAATCAGCGTAGAGATGTCCACCTTGGCGGCTATCCAACTAAGAGACCTTGACTACTGGAGTGATCATCTAACAAATCACTTCTTCATCCTTCTAAACAACAACAGCATGTCACCTAAAACAGATTACTGTATGCCGACCGAGCATATGATAACTCCGTTTTATCCTTCTACACTGATGGTTCTAAGCCGAACAATGGGTAGGAGTGGAGTTTTCTCTCAGCAACTTGGCATAAATCACTCTTTCAGGCTACCTGATCACTGTATCGTTTTTTTTCCAAGCCGAAATTCTAGCGATAAACAAAGCTCTAAACATTCTAAAAAAAACTCTCATGCCACCTCAGGCACCAAAAGCATTCATAGCGATAGTCAAGCGGCTATGAAGTCTATAGCGGCGACTACCACAAAATCGACCTCAGTCTCGAAACGCCGCAAATCTCTACACGATTTGGCTGAGCATTTTGCCATCTGCCTTATTTGGGTACCTGGGCACCAGGAAAACGGTTCACTTTGGCAACACAAAAATTGTGCTTCACACAATTGTGAAAAGCATTGTGAAAGTCTTCAATGTAAACACTACCAGTCGATATCGATGCTTATCGAAGTTTTCAACATGAAACATCGATGTTGGTCGATACATCGGGTCGAAAGTTCGATGCATCGATGTGTGCTTAAGGGAATAAAACCATACCATTTGTAGAAGAAAAATATAATTTCTTAATTTAATAAAGCTCATTTTCCCATAAAAACGTTTGCTTTCATAGCAGTTTTAAGGTTTCAGTTTTCATCTTAAAAGTATAAACAAAAACTACAAGAAGGCTTGTTGATGAGAACTTTAAAAAGACATATGAAAGCCTTCTTGTAGCTATAGTATCTCTAAGCAATTTTAATAAATTTACTCACTTAGACATTGGCCGCGTTCACCAGAACTAATCAATCAGTAATCATTAGACCTCGGATTTTGCATACTTCCACATTTTTCATCAGATTGGTACCAGACTTTGTATTTAGGTATGTTATAATTTAAAAAAAACAATTTTTGATGCATGTCGAAAATATGCAAATTATATGCAAAAAATATGCAAAAAAAAATATGCTAAAAATATGCATAATATATGCAAAATATGCAAAAAATATGCAAAACATGCAAAATATGCAAAATATATGCAAAATATGCAAAACATATGCAAAATATGCAAGGCATCTGCAATCAAATTTCATCGAAAAATTGAATCATACATGCCGTTAAAGTAAACTGGCAGCCATAAGTCATCGAAAAAAACATTGATCAAAGCTGATTGGTGTTATTTTACTTTGTGTAGAGAAGTAGAATGCCTAAGAACGACAAAAATAAGGAAAACTTATTCGGAAAATGGCTTAACAGCCTTCCCGAAAAGTGCTTTAAAATTGAGGGAAAAAACATAATTTGTACAAGCTGTGATAAAAAAGTAAAATTTAAATATTACAATTTTGAAATTTTTTACAAATTTTAAAATTGGATCATCGATTGTTAAATTTTAAAAAACGTTCTAATGTTCCTAATATCTTAGATTCCTTGTGACAAAAAATTCCAATTGCAGCAGCATATTGGTTCTCAACTTCACATAAGGTGTAAGGCATCAAAAAACAACAGCGAATAAAGTGAACCTTTTAGCAACACGTCCAGCAACTGTTCCGAGAGCAACAATGAATTTAAGTCGGACTTATGTACAGCGTTGGTTGCAGCAAATATTCCATGGAATGTGGTTAACAACGATACATTTAACAATTTTTTAAAAAAATATACTGGGCAACCAATTCCTGATGAAAGTACACTCAGAAAGAACTATTTGGATAAATGCTACCAACAGTCAATCATAAAAATTCGTGACAGTCTAAAAGATGACAACGTTTGGATATCAGTTGACGAAACAACGGACAAACAAGGGCGATACGTCGCGAATTTGATCGTAGGAGCATTGAGCGAAAATGAATCTTCAGGATCATTTCTATTGGCCTGTAAACAGTTGGACCAAGTGAACAATGCAACTGTTGCTCGCTTTGTAAACGACAGCATTCGCATGTTGTGGCCACAAGGGAATGAGACAAAAGTTTTGTTGCTCTTAACGGATGCTGCTGCATACATGATTAAGGCTGGTCAAAATTTGAAGATTTTCTATCCGAATATAATCCATATCACTTGTTTGGCACATGGCTTAAATCTAATAGCTGAAAAAGTGTGATCATCTTTTCCTGACGCTAATTCGTTTATTTCAAGCGTAAAAAAAATGTTCATAAAAGCTCCGCTCAGAGTACAACTATACAAAAATATTTTAAATAAGGAGCTTCCACCAGAGCCGATCCTAACCAGATGGGGTACATGGTTAAAGGCGGCATCATTTTATGCTGACAATATGGAGGGAATAGCAGAGGTAAGATAATGCATATATTTAAGTTTGGTAATGAATAAATCTTAATTTGCATTTCAGGTCCTTAAAACGCTAAAATTAGAAGATGCTGAATGTATTAAGACAGCAAAAGAGTTGATAAAAAGTCCCCAGCTGTGTGCGAATTTTATCTATATTAAATCCAATTTAAAAAGAATTGGCGGAATAATAACTTCCTTGGAAGCGAAGGGTCTTCCTTTGGCAACATCAATGAGCCTTTTTAAGGAAGCCGAAGATATTATCTATAGTCTAGAAGGTGATTTGGGCAAGAACTTAAAAGAAAAACTAAAAGCCATTTTGAAAAGAAACCCCGATTTTCACATATTATCAAAAATAAATAATATAATAAATCACAACACGGATGATCTATCTGGACTGGAGCCCATCAGTAAGGAAAATATCCTAAAATATAAATTTTCGCCAATAACGTCATGCGATGTGGAGAGAGGCTTTTCAGCATACAAAATGGTTTTCGTCGAGCCGCGACGAATACTAAGGGACACTTCTGGTTGCCATCTAGCTCTTTTGGCGTGGGGGGGTTCTTAGTTGTATCCTTCTTGGTTGCGCGTCGTGTCACATTAATTTTTTTCAAAGTGTTCCGAACTGACGAGAGTAACCACGTCTTTATTGTGGCGTACAAACAAAACAAACAATTCCAAAACGGTGAAACGGTTAAACCGTAACAAGCAGGACTATAGATGAATTTATCTGGTGAAGTGTTCCTTGCTGGAAGAACGGGTGTTGTATTTTCTTCAAAGCGCTCGTTACCCACCCAACCAAATGGATTTTTCGCGCGACTGTGATTATGAAAAATCCCCAACGATGCATTCCTATATTCGTTTTTACATTCTCAGGTCCTTAGAAAACAACATCTTTCTTTTCAGCAAAACATTATAATTTCATTTTTATTCTTCATTCCGATTTGAGGGGTTGTGGAAACTTCATGTTCCGTTTACAGCGATTGACTATCAAATTTAACAATAGATTTAATTTAGGGCTCGTAGCCCGACTACTAAGCGAAAGAAAAACTCTCAAGAACAAGTGGGATTGTTTTTTTCACGCAGTGAAATTCTAGTTGCACATAATTAATTCTAACAATCAGGAATTATAACTAAGGTCTTCGCCTGGTTCTAGTATATGTCAATTCTTTGTTGTTTTTGTTAGTTAATTGTCGCGATATTTTGTTTTGTTTGTTATTATAAAACGAAAAGGTGTTTTGTATAGAGGCAAATATTAATTTTTTTTTGTTTTTATACATATATAGGTTCTTGTGTAAGAAATAAAATTCAAATAAATTTTCAAATTGGTTTCGATTTTTTTTTTTTTTTAGAAATCTTAGGATATTGTGGTTGTATTTTCTCTTCAATCAATTAATCAAGCAAAATTTTAAAAGAGGAAAAAAATTCCTGTCTCGGCACGAACACTCGGAACAGCAATCGATACCTTCCGGCACTTTGTAAATTTAATTTCGAAATTCGCAACACTTATAAATTTTTTTTTTGTGTGTCCAACTCAAGCAATGATTTTTATTTATTTTTGTGTTGTTCACTTTTTAATTTACAGGTGCACAAAAGTCATCGAAAGCTGCGGATCGAGAGTTCATACCGACACATGAATTCTCTTTGGGTTTTCACAATCACTTCTCAAAACATTTTCTTGATACACAAAACAAACAGCACGCTGTTTGACCAATCGCCAAAATCAGCTGTTGCCTTGTTTGTTGCAAAGACTTACCGATCGTTCCTGAAGGCCTCCATGAAGATGGTGGGATGATGGAGTGCTATGTATAGCATGAAATGTGATGAGATGTGTGTGTGTGTATGATGATTGTGAGAGTTACTTTTGAATTTCTGTTTTTTTTTTTTTAAACAAGATTTTAGTTAAATTTTGTTCTTTCATAAATATTTAATATTAATTTCTTTTCTTTATTTTTTTTTTTTGTGGACCTACTTTTTAGACCACGTACTTTAAAAAAGTACAGTGGTCTATTAACTTTGTCACAAAAAAAAATGTACGTAACAGGCAGAAGGAGGCGTGGCAGACCCCATAAAGTATATATATTCTTGATCAGCATCAACAGCCGAGTCGATATAGCCATGTCCGTCTGTCCGTCTGTAAGGGCGCCTAGATCTCAGAGACTATAAGAGCTAGAGACTTCAAACTTGGTATGTAGGTGCGTCTATATTGTAAGCAGATCGAGTTTTTTTTAGATTTTGGCCACGCCCCCGTAAACGCCCACAAATCAGAAAATCTTTAATTATAAGGACAATTTTAAAGAAAGATATTCCTTATCAAGCATAGACAAAGATAATATTATTTTCCACATTTCCTGAAAATTTCATAGCGATCGGATAATAAACAGCGAAGATATTGAACAACTAAATTTTCCTTTATTTGCCTTACCTTATCAGCAACAATAACAACAATCACAACTATATAATAACAATTATGTGTAGTCATTTCCCATAATATATATTTATGTATTGCTGTCCCACTATGCTTAAGATAGTAGGGTATGTTAAGCGCTCAATCTATGTTATCTAGGTTGTATGTTACGCTCTCTCACGCTCTGCGCTCTAAGCGAATGAGAGTCCAAATCGAAGCTGCGTGGGCAGCAATAAAACACTTGAATTTTGGGATCGAAATCAATCACACGCGAGTGCTTTTTTTATTTGTCACCACCGTTGTTGTTGTGTTGCCTGGCGGCAACTTGGATTTGGATATTAATAAATTTGAAGTGAATATCAGTTTTATCAAACAGAAAATTAATTAATTCTTTATATACATACATATTTATTTTTCACATATACAAGTGCTTAAAAACATAAATATTCGCATGCATAGAATCGCTGCATATACATATGGACATATGCATGTATGTACATTAGGGCGGGTCAATTTGTTCGGGTCGAAAAAAACGTGGTAATCGTCCACCAGAATCGTAATCTACGATGAATTCTAAGATATTTTCAGGAAGAAACTATATGTCTAAAATCAATTCCTAGCCTCTGCTGAGAAGCATGAAGATTTCAGGTTAAGATATTTTAAAGTATTTTGATGTATTTAAGGTATTAAAAAAAAAATAACACATTTTCCAAAAATGTTGGGCCTTATTCTGATTCACCTTCTTACAACAAATTTTATAAATAATTTTGATTTTTAATTAACCAAACCATTTTTTTTTAATTCGTTGAAATTAGCGGAGCAAGCCATCAACAGTGGCTTTTAAGAAAATTAGAGGCAAAAGTCTGTAACTTTCTAACGAAGTAAGATATCGGTCTGAAATTTGAAATATATATTCTTGACATTTGAAAAAAAATTTAGACAATAAAAAATAAGTGAGCGTGGCATCCGAATGGGCGTAAATTATCGGTCAAATTACCGAATTTAGCTTATAGTAATGATAGTTAAACTCAACACTTAAAATATTTTTGTTTCATTTTTAGAAAGCAAATAACAAAATATATCAAAGAAAAAATAACTTATTCTTCATTTTTTAAAGTCTTTCTTAGACTCGATTTGATGATATGTGGAACGACTTTCTTTCTAAGAACGACTTAAAAAAATGAAGAATAAGTTATTTTTTCTTTGATATATTTTGTTATTTGCTTTCTAAAAATGAAACAAAAATATTTTAAGTGTTGAGTTTAACTATCATTACTATAAGCTAAATTCGGTAATGGGGTCGGTAATGGGCTCTAGCTTTAAAATCTCGAAGAGCTTTGTCAAACAGAATTAGAAATCATAACTGTTGAAAACAAATTTTTTTGACATAATTTTACACTAAAGATATTTAAAATATTTTTAAAATAAAAAAAAATAATAATAAAAAAAAAATTTTATTTTTCCAATTTTTTTTTAATTTTTAATGTTGAAAAAACCGAACTTTATCGTTTGACCGATAATTTACGCCCATTCGGATGCCACGCCCACTTATTTTTTATTGTCTAAATTTTTTTTCAAATGTCAAGAATATATATTTCAAATTTCAGACCGATATCTTACTTCGTTAGATAGTTACAGACTTTTGCCTCTAATTTTCTTAAAAGCCACTGTTGATGGCTTGCTCCGCTAATTTCAACGAATTAAAAAAAAAATGGTTTGGTAAATTAAAAATAAAAATTATTTATAAAATTTGTTGTAAAAAGGTGAATCAGAATAAGGCCCAACATTTTTGGAAAATGTGTTATTTTTTTTTTAATACCTTAAATACATCAAAATACTTTAAAATACCTTAACCTGAAATCTTCATGCTTCTCAGCAGAGGCTAGGAATTGATTTTAGACATATAGTTTCTTCCTGAAAATATCTTAGAATTCATCGTAGATTACGATTCTGGTGGACGATTTTTGAGAAACAAAAATTGACCCGCCCTAATATAGATACTTTTTTAGACCCCGTACTTTAAAAAAGTAAAGGGGTCTATTAACTTAGTCACAAAAAAAAATGTGCGTAACAGGCAGAAGGAGGCGTGGCAAACCCATAAAGTATATATATTCTTGATCAGCATCAACAGCCGAGTTGAAATAGCCATGTCCGTCTGTCTGTCTGTCCGTCTGTAAGAGCGCCTAGATCTCAGAGACTATAAGAGCTAGAGACTCCAAACTTGGTATGTAGGTTCGTCTATATTGGGAGCAGATCGAGTTTGTTTTAGATTTTGGATCGGACCACTATATAGCTATATAGCTATATATACTATATAGCTCCCATAGGAACAATCAGTTGAAAATCAAGTCTTAGTATGGAAAAATTTTTTGCTGTTTGAGATATTTCAACCAAACTGACAGAATATGCATAAAAGATGGTTCAATACATACTGACCAAATTTGATTGAAATCGGATTACTATATCATATAGCTGCCATAGGAACAATCAGTCGAAAATCAAGTCTTAGTATGAAAATCTTTTTTGTTGTTTGAGATAACTAAATTAAACTGACAGAATATGCATATGGGATGGACCCATACATACTGACCAAATTTGGTTGGAATCGAACTACTATATCATATAGATCCCATAGGAACAATCAGTGGAAAATCAAGTCTTAGTATGGAAAACTTTTTTGTTGTTTGAGATATTTCAACCAAACTGACAGAACATGCATAAAAGATGATCCCATACATCCTAACCAAATTTGATTGAAATCGGATTACTATATCATATAGCTGCCATAGGAACGATCAGTTAAAAATCAAGTCTTAGTATGGAAAACTTTTTTGCTGTTTGAGATATTTCAACCAAACTAACAGAATATGTATAAAAGATGGTCCCATACATACTGACCAAATTTGATTGAAATCGGATTACTATACCATATAGCTGCCATAGGAACGATCAGTCGAAAATCAAGTCTTAGTATGAAAATCTTTTTGTTGTTTGAGATATCTTTATAATAAGTACGGGGTCTCCGACAGTCGAGTACCGCTCGACTGTAGCACCGCCGACTAGTTTTAAATAGGCACGGCACGGCCCATGCCCATCTCTACTTTTCTTGTCGTACTCAATTAATTGGAATTTATTCCAAACACTGATTTTGCGTCACTTTTTTATTATAAGCATAGTACGCTCTAGCCGAAAATATGTTTGCAAGGCCAAAACTCCATATAAAAAAAAGGGTTGCAAACATGCTCGAAATTATTATGTAAGGCCATTTCTAAACCTATGTACGCTGTACCTAAATATGGGCAGCTCAGAAAATTTTCGGGGGTTTTACAACACTGTTTGGTAAACAGATGGCATCTTTTTTTACCTTTCAAAACATCGATTGAATCGTTGTTTTGACTAGTCGAAATCTTTTTGAACAGAAATGGCGACCAACAAGCAGCAAAATAAGAGCCAAATTGTGATCTTGGAACACAAAGATTGAATTAGACTTATTGAAGAGGTACAACAGAGGTCAATATTGTGGGATTTGACCGGAAAAAAAAAACATTTTAATGGGATTTTTATAATCAATAATTTTTAATTTAATAAATAAGGTATTAGTCGCTGCTACTTCTCTAATCCTGTCCGTTTTGTCCATTTCTTTTAGTTTTGTGCTCAATGTTATTTATTTGTTTGTTGTGCACAGCTGACGAACAGTGTGACCACAGCAGCATAAGACCAACAATCTCTCAACTTTTTAGTTATTTTTGGTATTATGCTGTCACACTGAAGTTTGAAGGCCGGACTTCAAAACATCGAACATTTCGAGCACCCAAAATGTTTTCAGCTAGAGCGTACTACGCAATAATAGCATCAATCGTGCTTTCGATGTTGTAAGTGTTCGCAAATTGTGCGATACATCGATGAATCCTACAGCTCAAGCTGACAAGCAAGCGATAAAACTACGCCAACTTATCGATACTACCATATTTAAATTCAAAATCTGTACCGTACTTTCCGTGCCTACCGTGCCTATCGACTTTGGCACGGTAAAACAAGGCAATTTTTTATAAGGGGCCCAACACGGCCCAACACCGATTTTTAGACCACGTACGTTAAAAAAGTACAGTGGTCTATTAACTTTGTCACAAAAAAAAAATATGCGAAACAGGCAGAAGAAGAACAATTTTAAGGATAGACATTCCCAATTAAGCATAGACAAAGATAATATTACTCTCCATATATTTCATCACGATCGGATAATAAACAGCGAAGATATTGAACAACTAAATTCTCCCTTATTTGCCATACCTTAGCAGCAACAACAACAATCAATGAATAAAATTAATTACTTTTGACTTACAGTCTAGTAACAATGAAATCTATTACTAGACAATGGATTTAAAAGTGCCACTGTGGCGCAGCGTGGAGAGTCGCCCAGTTTTTTGCTTATATTTTCAGCTGTGTCAGGGGGTCCCTGGTTCGATTTCTGACACGGACAAAACCAATAAAATTAATTTGTTAGCAGATTATCCGCAAAGATTTTTTTCAATGTTGTTCAATTTTAAAAGGATGTTGCAGAAATCATAGCATAAGCATAGACGAAGATAACATTATTTTCCACATTTGCCGAAAATTTCATCACGATCGGATAATAAACAACAAAGATATTAAAAAACTAAGTTCTCCTTTATTTGACATACCTAAACAGCAACAACAATCACAATTAGATAAGTAATTTCGTGTAATTTATTTGTAGGCCAGTGTGTGCTGTAATTTGTGTTGTTGCTGTTTTGCTGGGTTGATCTGGCCAGTGTGACTCATTGTAAAATTAAATAAACATTTTAATTTTCAATTATCCTCCTACGCGTTTCGATGTTCTTTGCCATCTTCATCAGGGAGTCTGATTTTTATTTTCGAAAAAACACAAAGGGTTACATTTCGTTTACATATACATAAAACATACGATAATTACACTGATACATACATTTATTTTTGTTGTTATATGTTTGCGCCTATATTGGTGTCGTCAATCCTACTTCTAATATTGCCTCTGTTGTCCATATTTTAATAAGTTGTTTAACTTATTATTTGTCGTCAAGTTTGTTTGTTTCTCCTCCAGTTGATTTTGGTTATTGCAGCAGCGTAAATGTAGTTCGTTTGGTCTATGTCTTCTTTGTGATTAATCGCAGTGTCTCCTTTTTGCTGTATTCGCAAGCTCTCTAGCGTCAGTCTTGTTCGCTCTCTTCTCTCAATGTCAAGCACCTTGACGTCAACAAAGTCAGCTGTGTGGTCAGTGTCCGTTATGGTGCATTTACACTAGTTGATAAACAAGTCAACGTTGATATCAACTTTATCAATCCTAGTGTGAACAGCTGTCAACTTGATCAACTGTTGCGTTGACAGTAGATTGACAATGCGAAAAACATCAATTGTTGCTCTGAATGTAAACATAGTGTAAACACTTTGTGTCAACAGTTGAGGACAAAAACGGCGCGTTGACAACACAAAAATAAGTTGAGCTCGTGTTCATTCTTTTGCTTTGTGTTGACAAGCTTTATGGACAGATTAGAGGTAGCAACACTTCGCTCGCTATCCGATTTAATTAATGTTGTCTGTTTTTTTCAACTGTGCAGTCTACAAAAATCAAAAATTAATAATAAAAAGCAATTTAAAAATACATTTTAATTTGTTTGTATACATATTTATTGAACTATTCCTCTTGCTCTTTCTCGTCTTCAAGAGCTTCAATCAAAATTACTGCTGCCGGTATTTTTCCTTTTTTAGCTGTTGCCATTATACTCATTTTATCTTAAAGTGAACAAATTACATTTGTATGAATTAGCTTTCAGATACATGCATATGCATGAGTACTTACCACTTTTTTCACTTTACGCAATTAACAAAACACAACAATATCGATTAAAATCACTTTCGATACATACACATTATCGAAAAATGCTTAGCAACGTGAATGTCAACGAATGTGGATATCAACTGGTGTAAACTACTCTCAACTTAATTATCAACGCGTTGGCATCTTGCGCGTTGCTCAACTCGAAAATTAGTTGGCAACCCGGTTTTTTTTGTCAACTCAATCAACTAATGTAAACACAACAAATGCGTTGACGTTGGATATCAATTGTTGATATAGCTAGAATTGACGCTGCATCAACTAGTGTAAATGCAGCATTAGATGCTGTGCTAATGCTGTCGTCGTCTTTTTGTTCTTCGCGTCTCCTTTATGTTCTGTTACTCTTGTAGCGAGCGATCGTTTTGTTGTGCCAATGTAAACTTTATTGCACTCTTCTCCTTCTTTTCCATTGCATCTGATTTCGTAAATTACATTGTTTTGCTTTTCTCTGTCAATTTTGTCTTTCGTGTTTGTAAACAAATTTCTTGTTGTTTTATGAGCTTTGTACACAGAAAAAAAAATGCCGTTCTAAAATCAAGCCTAAAATACTTAATTTAAGCCTGCATTTTTTAAGTATGTTTCCAGGATTAAACTGAACAATCAAGCCTGTATCGGGATTAAAATTGGAAAATAAGCCCAAATTACTTGATTCTCTCTCGGCCTCTCTCATTTCAACTGGTTCGGTGGCTTAGTGGTTAGAGTCGCCGACCTGTTTAAAAAAACCTGGGTTCGATTCCCCCCAGTCAATTGCATTCAAACATTCTCTTCATAAAAAAAAAATGTTTAAAAAAAAAACAATAAATAAAAAATGTTAAAAAAAAAATTTAAATAAAAAATGTTAAAAAAAAATTTAAAAAATAATTAAAAAATTGAAAAATAAAAAATTAAATAATAAAAAAAATTAAAAAAAAATATAAAAAAAAGTTTAAAAAAAAAATTTAAAAAAAGTTTAAATGTAACAAAAAACATTTTTTGCTTTAGCCTGAATTTAAGAATTTTAGGATTGAATTCGGGATTGAAAATATCAAGTATTTCATACTTGGTTTAAGCAAATCCGAGATTACCCCACTTCTGACATCGTTTCGGATTGAATCCGGGCTAAATATCCCGGATTTTTTTTTCTGTGTATGCATATGTAATGTGATCTGTGCTGTCTTTTGGTATAAGTTTTTCTAATGTAGCTCTGTTTGTAATGTTATTTATGTATGGGATGCTGACGTACTGCTTTGTTGGTTTCTCTGGAGTTGTTGTTGTTACAAAGCTATGAATTTTTATGTTATCAATTTTGTTTGTGACGTCATTAATTAGTTTGTCTATTAGCTGCGTTGGGTAATTGTTTTGTATTAACATCTTTTTTAATTTTACGTAGTTTTTTGATCGGTGTTGTTTGTCGCATAGTGTGTAAGTATTTCTAATAATGTTTTTTATTGTGTTTATTTTCTGTGTCATTGGTTGGTTTGAGTCAAAGTTCATAATCCGTCCTGATGATGTTTCTTTAGTGTACCAATCAAATGTTAGCTTGCTTCCATTCCGCTCTATTTCCATATCTAAATATGCAATTTTATTGTTTGTTTCTGTTTCAACTGTGAATTGGATTCTCTGTATCCAATATAATAATTGTATCGTTCTTGTTTATAATCAGGAATATGTCGTCTACGTATTTTGAAATATGTTTGATTGTAACATTATATTGTTTTAATTCCTCGATTGCATCGTCTAGTATTTTATCCAATACAATGTTAGCGATTGTCGGTGATAGTG